>JAXRKP010000110.1:352500-365000 GCA_037039925.1 Doris montereyensis | reverse complement strand
AATATGGAAGTGATAAACCTGAACCTTTAAAAACATACACATCAGAAAATGAAATAGATTTATCATTTAATAACCCCATAAACATTCACCTCAATTGTATTAAAAATAACTATTTTAATGATATAGAATCCCATATTGTTTATTCATTTTTTTCATCAAGATTGTAAAGTAAATGAAAAACCTAACGCTTTGATTTATCATCCAATTAAAGATAAATTTAAAAACTTTAAAGTTCAGATAAAAGACAAAGATGGAAATGATATAAATCTTAAAAAATATTATCTTAAATTTCATATTAGAAAATAAGTGAAACAAAATATACAGAAGCACATCTAAACATAACTAATAATCAGAAAGAGAAAATTCAACTTGCTATGAAAAATAAAGAATCTGTTACTATTAGAGTTGATTCTGATGGTGATGATAAAATAGCTTTAACACAAGGTCAAATAAATAAAATTATTAAAGCATTTGATAACCAAAAGTCTGTTAATATTAAACTATCAAAAGCACAATTAGAATATAATAAAAATAGAGTAGAAGGAGGATTTATTGGTGCTTTGATGAAATTCTTAATTCCAGCAGCAAAAACAATATTGCCTGCAGCGGGAAAAGCATTAGGTATTGGTGCTTTGACTGGGTTAGCATCAACCGGCGTTAATAAGATATTAGGAAATGGATTATATTTAAAACGTAATGGAAATATTGTAAAAATTAAAAATCATGGTTCAGGATTATATTTATCACCTAAACAAATTCCAGAATTAGAAACAAAAGGTGATGGCATCTTTTTAAGAAACGCCGGTAATGACTGGTATGATGGAAGTGGTGTGATTGGTGAATTAGTTAAAGATATTCCTTTTTTAAATATTCTATTTTAATTTATTGTATTTATTTTTTCTATAATAAAAATGGATGAAATTGAAGTCGAAAAGATATATCCTCGCTTATCTAAAGAACCATCTGCCCCCGCCTATCGATGATAATATTTATGTAGATATAAAACATGATAATGCTGTAAGTAAATGCTGATAATATTTCAAATATTAGATTAGAACATATTAAAGATATTAAGAATGAGTTAGAAAGAAATAGTGAAATTAGAAGAAGTTTAAGTAAGAAATATTCGAAAGCAAATAATGCTTTACATTATACAAATTATGGATTAAATGCCGTTTCTACTGCATCTAGAGTTGCAAGTATTTCAACTTTAGCAACAGTAGCTCTAATTCCAGTATCAGTTATTTTAGGTGGTGTGTCTGCCGGTGCAGGTGTATTGAGTATTATTACAAATAAATTAATTAAGAAGTTTAAAATTAAAGAACAAAAGCATCGTGATATATATAATCTAAGTCAAAATAAATTAAATACTATTCAATCATTATTATCTAAAGCATTAAATAATAATCATATTTCAAATGAAGAATTTGATTTAATTTTAAAAGAACAAAAGCTCATTATCAATTTTGTAAAGAAGATATTCGAAGAAATAAGAATAATGCTGCAAAGAATAAATAAGCAGAAGAAGAAAATATCAAACAAAAAGGAAAAAATGAAATTAAAAGAATCATTGTTAAAACCAATTAATGATATGATGAATAAGCTTAATAAAAAATAATGTAATTAAAATGCCTTTCATAAAAAATGTAACTGCTAAGAATCGTGATGAATTAGTTGCTGAATATTTAAAAACAACAAGGGATTTAAAAAATAGATTTATATCAGAAAGAATTGGTGAGGAATATAAAAAGGAAGAAGTTGTAAAACAACTGCAACCATTGATTGAAAAACAAGATGAACAAAATAAACTTTTAGCTATTCAAAATAATATGTTTACAAAAGCATTAGAGAATAGACTTGCAATTGAATCTGATGAAACATTAGTTCTAGGCGATTTACCTAGAAAATATATAGGAAAAAAAGATAGTGATTTAACATATGGTGTAAAGATAGATAACGGAAAATTCTATATAGGTGATAAAGAAATTAAAGTTGTTAATAATGATATTATTATTAATGATAAAACATTTACAGGAACAAAAGGATTGTGGAATTTGCTAATGGTAAAAGAACCAGATGATTTTTCTTCAAGTGATTATGATAAATACAAAGAAATTATGAAAGAAACCAATGTACTTAAAATACAGAAACAGATAAATTAAAATCTAATGGTGGGAAGAAATGGGAATAGTATTTTAGGTAGAGTAGCAAAATATTTAATATACACCTGAAGGAATTGATAATAATAATAATAATTAATAATAATAATAATAATTCCCTAATAATAATAATAATAAATAATAATCGAAATAATAATAATAATAATAATAATAATAATAATAATAAAAATAATAATAATAATAATAATAATAATAATAATAATAATAATAATTTAATAATAATAATCCCATAATAATAATAATAAAATAATAATAAAATAATAATAGGTTTATTAAATGGCAGTTGTTTGGTTACACAGTTATAATTGAGACATAAATAAATTGAGATATAATAATTGGATAAGAACACAATTAAAATAAATAATTAAAAACAACATTGTATAAGAAAAAATTATTGATAAGAATGAACTTCTAAATCTTAAATTCAAGCAAATTATTAAATTAAAATATTGAAATGTAGTATTATGAAAAAGTTAATCGTCTAATGTCTCTCTTTCTCTATTCCAAAGGAATCGGTTGTAAAACATTATGTTGCAAGCTACTGATTGAAAAACAAGCTCCCCTCTCTAAAATCTCGCATTGAAATGAGGAAATAAGATCGCTCCCTCCCTCCCTACAATCACGTTACCAATGCCTGATGAAACTTCTTCTCTCTCTCTGGCTTTCAAAATATAAAGGCTCCCCTCCTGATTTAACATCCCTCCCTCCTCTCTCTCTCTCTCTTCTCTTCTAAATCTCTCTCTCTCTCTCTCTCTCTAGAATTTTTAATAATCTATTCATTAATAATAAAATATTTACTAGAAAATAAAGTGTCAAATATTTAAAACTCCACTTTAAGACTTTGCTCTTACGGAGAGTAGTTCACTGTCTTTATTGCAGTCCTAAAAGTGATTTTATATCTGGAAATTTCAACATTTTATTTCCATGGGACATCTTGAATTCTGGGTGAAGTGTGTTGTTCGTTGTGTATGATCTGAATTATAATTCCTTTTGATCCTGATGAATTAATTAAAAGAATGGATTTATTATTTGCAGAAAAAGAAGCTGGTAATACAGGATTAGAACAAGAATTAAAAGAAATATTTAAAGCATTGTATAAGAAGAAAATTATTGATAAGAATGAACTCAAAAAATCTTAATGATAAAGCAAATATTTAAATAAACTATTAAAAATGTATTATTATGAAAAAAGTAAACGGTCTAATGTAATTGGATATTATTATTCCAAAGGAATCGGTGCTACGCATTATTATCTGGAATCGGTGCTAGCTATAAAGGTAAAGGAATTATAGATTCATTAATGTCTGCAGTTACTAGCACTGTTGCAAAAGAAGTTGCCACCGATGTTGCTAAAAAAATGACTAGCAACAAAAGCCTTAACTGAAGTAGGTAATAGAGGATCACAAAAATTTATTGATAAAATAATTCCACCAAACAAACCATTAGATGCTAGATCTAAACAAATTCTTGCTAAACACGCAGTCCCAATACAGAATTATGTAAAATCATTTTAACTCCTCTGAGGAGGATTTATTTATATATATTTCATCAATTTCAAGTACATTATTCATAATCTCTGCAAACCCTAAATCACATTCTAATAATTCTGAATATTTCATACATAGTTTATAAAACTTAATATATTTAATTAATGTTGATAATTTTATTTTATATCTTTCCTCAATAAATATATTATATTCATCAATAGTTTTATCAATAGTACAAAGTAATTTTAATAATTCTAAATATTTTCCAAGATGATAATAATATAATTTATTTTTCTTATCTACATATTTTATTTTATTCACAATGTTATCACATAGATCAAGTACTTCTTCAATATCAGATGTATTATTAATTTCTAGACTAGGAGTATCTACTTTTTCAATTTTACTAAATAATCTTTTTTCTCAATTCTTCAATAGGAATTTTTGTCTGTTTGGTTTTATTTCTTTTTCATGGATGATATAATTAAAATTAGAAGGATTAATGCCATAGTTATTAAATTGATCATAAAATTTAAATATTTTACTTTTAGATATACAATTCTTTAAGGATATCACTAATAAAATTATATAATTTATTGCTATCCATTTTTAAATAAATATAAAATCTCTTAATCAAAAAGGAAGTGTATTTATTCCATCATCTAAAATATATCTTTTATCATCAAATGGTGACATACTCTTTTTTTTCTTTCATTTATAAACATTTGATGTTTTTTTCAGAATTCATTGTATACATTTTATTCATTTTAATTTCCTTATTAAATAAACAATTGTTATAATCATCAAATTTAATATTTTTTTTTAATTGTTGCTTGTCCTACTCCTTTAACTTTTTAAAATTCATTAAAAGCTTCTATTGTAAAATCAGAATATGCTTTACTTCTAAATAATTTTCCATTCATAATTTTTCCATTTAATTCATCTTTAAATTTTCCTATCACTTTTTTATTTTTTGTAGAATGTAATGGATGTTCTTTAGGATAATCAGATGTATCAAAATGATCAATAATTCATTTTAAATCTTCATATAACATCTTTTGTTTTAATAGATAAGAATATACTGTCAGTATCTGACGCAACTAATTCATTATCAGGCCATAACTCATTAATAACATCGTAATAAAATTGATACATTAATTCTTTACTATAATCTAAAATACACATTCCTAAATAGATTGGTTTATCAAATCTAATTGATGTTACATTATTAATAACTGCTACTAAGTTTTCCATTAAATATTATTGAATCTTTAAAGTTTGGTTTGTTAATATGTTTTTGTATTTCTTTTGAATCTGAAATCAATTTTAATTCACTTCTATCTCTTATATTTTCCATTGTTTTACCATAGAAAGAATTATTCATTAATTTCCATAAATCTTTTCAAATGCTGATTTAGATTTAGTTCTTTGATCTGTATTGAAATCAATATATTTGTTTAGCCATGCTGATTCTTTAAATGAAATTATTCTATGAACTTTCTTAACTACTAAACCTAATTATAATATATTCTTTTAAAATTTTATAATGAATAATATATTTCTTTTTTCTCTAAGTCTTAAAAATAGTTTTTCTTCATTACCTAAAGTTCTATTTTCTTTTTTAAGCAATTTTAATTGATATGGTGAAAGATCTTCTTCTTTTACTTTCATCTTTTCTGGAGCTAATGGATATTTAATTGTTTTTTAGTTTTGCTTTCTTTGTATATTCTAAATCACATTCTATAATACATCCTCTACCTTCTGGAATATCTTTGTAATAATCTAAATCTTCTTCCCATTTAAAATCATTCGTTGGTAGTTTCTGACTCATAGTCCAACCATATAAATTAATTAGCATCTAAATAAAATAAATATGTTTCTTTTGGAAATTCATTTAAATCTCCACCATTATTTATCATTTCAATACCTCTTTCCATTTCATAGTCATCTGCTATTCTACCATTATCTAAATAATTTGATGTATATTTATTATAGGATTTAACATGTCCTATGACCTAATACTCAGAGAAACCACCTCTAATTCCCTTTTCAAACATAAGTAACATATTACTGTCACTAAGTAATTCTAATTCCACTCAAGTATATTTTAAACCACATTGCCAAGTTAATCCTGGTGCTGAATAACAATAACAATGATCTATTTCATGATGTTTAAAAAAATTTCTAAACTTTTCAAAAGCATCTGCTAATATCAATACATCAGTTTTTAGATATAGATCATGATAATCTTTTAATGTTTTACATTTATAATATTCCCAAACTTTTTGAGCATTTTTATAATTCTCTTCTGTTATTCCTTTTCCTTTTAATGTTGACATTAGATATTTTGATGAAATAGAAAATTATCTAAGAGAAGAAATAAAATATGATATTTATAAAATACAAAGTTTTAATCAAGTTGTATGTGGGCATTTATGTTTATACTTTCTTACTAAAATATCAAAAAGGAATTAAATTTGATGATATCATTTTTCTTTAATAAAATGAAAGTTAATAAATTTGGATTAATGAAGATACCGAGGATGATGAGGAAATAATTATTCCATTTCATAGTCATAGAAAACTTAAATAATTTGGAGAATATTGATGGATTTAATAAAGAGGAGGAATAAGAAAAATATTTATGGAATGAGATTAAATAAAGAGAATTTATGGAAGAACGGTAATTACTTTACCAGAAGATAAAAACATTTTAATGAAGATAAAGTTAAAAGATACTCCTTTAAACATTGTTTATTATCAAGACAAAATCATCGAAACTAATTAAAAAATAAACATGATTGGATTATTAGTTTTAAAGTTGAGAATAGTTTAATTTCATATAAAAGTAAAAATAATATTACTCAAAATTATTTAATTCTGGTAGTATGATTAGTAATTATATTCCATTAAAAGGCTATGAAGAAACAACGGTATTAGCAAAACAAGGTGGTAAATTATATATTGGTGCAAACAAAAAACACAAAGATCAACTACATAAAACTGTTTTAATATTCAATATTCTGAGCTGCTTGGCATATGCTGGTTCAGTGTGAATCACGTTGTTGTTGAACGCTGGTTCACTGATCATTTAGTTAAAGGTGCATGACTTTCAAGAGTGCATAAGAGAACATTGTTAAGGACTTTATCATTTTTATTTGTTGTTTCATGAATTTTTAATTTAAATCTAAGTCACATTTAATATTTTGGAGGTTGATCTTCTTCAAATTTCTGGAGACAATGGGTTTTTTTGTTCCTTTCAATTTTTGTAGGGGAATGTCAAAAAGTAAAAGATGGTTATCCTAAACTAATTTGTTGATAACATCAACTTGTGAAGCAAGTTTCAGATAGTCGTTGGTGATAACCCAATTCAAAACATGTCCCTTCTTATGTGTACTTTTCTGAACGTGTTGTGTCATCTGGTGTTCATTCAATGACCTCTTTATTGAGCATCTGTCCGTGGTATTTTCTTCAAAGGGAACGTTGAAATTAGAAATCGCCAACAAGTTTTTGTTGTCGATGCTGTAATTTGACAAAAAATTGTGAAATTCAGTTATAAAAGTTAAAGTTTTGAATCTGTTTTCTTACTGAGGGGTAGTCTGTAAACACATACGAGTTTAAAGCTAATTTCTGGAAGTGTAATTGAGAGACTTGTAGATTCAAATGTTTGAAAGGATGAAAATTTGACTTTGTTGGAAAAACTTTCTCTTTGTGCGTCTCTTGGAAATGCTTTAAAAGATAGCCTTGAGGTGGAAGTGGTGTTATGTGAGCTTCATCGTCTTCTCTCTAAGCCAAGTTTCAGTGATGATAAAGATATCGACGTTATATTCTTCAACCAAATTACTCAGTTCAAAACATTCATTTTTGCACGATTGTGCGTTAATGTGAGCAATTCGTATGTTGTTACAAAAACGCTCTTTATAACTTTCTTTCTTTATCAGTTCCCATTCTGCCTTTCAGTGTATGGATTCATATGCCCGAGATGATCTTTCTCCAGGATGCCCTGTCCTGGCATTTCCTGTTTCCTTCCAAAAAAGTTTAATTTCTATGCTTCAATGCCTCTATTATATCTTCTTCCCATTTTCTCCGAGGTCTGTTTTTTGGTCTTTACCTTGGGCTTCAGCATTGTATACTGATTTAGCTATTCTATTGTCATTCATTCTGTTTATATGCCCAAACCATCTCAATTGATTTGTTTCTATCTTAGTTTTTATGCCATCTGCTTTCGTTTCATCTCTTCTGATTTTGTCTCTTTTAGTTTTCCCTACTACTCTTCTTAGATATTTCATTTCAGCTGCCTGTACTCTACTGTGTTCTCTACTGTCTAAGGTCCAGGTTTCGCTACCATAGAGGAGAGTAGGACAATAAACTGTATTGTATACTGCCATTTTGGTTTTTGTTGACAATTCTTGCTTACCTACAAATGCTTTTCCTAGATGGTTATATATTGCACTTGCCTTTTGGATTCTCTGGCTGATTTCTTCTCTTAGTTTTCCCTCTGAGTTAATCATTACTCCTAGATAATTGTAGCTTTGAACTTGTTCTAAATTCTCCCTGCCCAATTTAAGATTTTGTGTTTTAGCTTCCCTAGTTACTAGCATTGTTTTGGTTTTCTTTGCATTTACTCTCATTCCTCTTTTATTTAGTTCATTGTTCATAATGTTGATATTTGACTGAAGGTCACTTTCTGATTGTCCAAACAGAACTAAATCATCAGCAAATGAAAGCATTGATACATTTACTGGTTTGAGCTTCCACATACCTACATTCATTTTCTTCATGTTTGAGGATGCCTTTGCGACTGAATCCATAAATGTGATAAACAAAAGGACTTAGGATACAACCCTGTCTTACTTCTATATCTACATCAAATTCTGCAGATAAGTTTCCAGCTACTCTCACTGCACATGATAGTTTATTGTAAAAACTTTTAATGGCTTCTATTAAATGTTGCTCTATATTGTGTTCTTTTAAGGAATGCCATAGTTCGTCCCTCCTCACAGTATCAAATGCCTTTTCTAAGTCAATAAAACACATGTGCAAGTCAATGTTTCTCTCAAGGAATTTTTCTATTATTTGTCTAATTGTAAATATGTGGTCTTGTACACTTCTTCCTGGTCTAAATCCATTCTGATGCTCTTCAATCTGATCCTCTACTCTTTTCCTTAGTCTCATTTCCAGTATCCTCATACTTTTCCTGGAACGCTAAGTAGTGATATCCCTCTATAGTTTGAGCATTCCATAGTTGATCCTTTCTTATGTATTGGTACTACCGTTCCCTTTTTTATAGTCGTCTGGCACATGTTTGGACTTCCATGCTTGTTGGCATATTGCATGTAGTAGTTTGTCTGCCTCTCTCCCTTGGTTTTTATCCATTTCTGGATAACTTGGTCTGCTCCTGGGGCTTTTCCTAATTTCACTTTTCTTATAGCTGTTTGGATTTCTTCCATTGATATATCTACATCTTCAGTTGTCTCCTCTGGACTACTTGCTACTCTTACTCATTGATCTTTGCTCCTTGTTTCATACGTTCTGGATGGATTATGTAATTGGTGAAAATGCTTTCTCTGTGTTTCCATGATTTCTCCTTTGGTATTCTTAATTTGTCGTTCTTAATTTGTTTTTGGGCATGCTTTGGTCTTTTCTTATGCTCTTCATTGCTCCCCAGAACAGCTTTTGGTTTCCTTGATAGCTTTTTTGAAGTCTTTGTCGAAACTCTTCCCATTGTTCCTGTTTTGCTTTCCTAACTTCCTCTTTGGCGAATAGTTCTTTTATTCACGTAATATATCCTATCCTCTGGTCTCTTTGTTTGCAAGTATTTCTTCCAGGCATCCTTCTTTTCTTTGATCTTAGTTTTGACATTCTCATTACACCATGCTGTTCTTTTCCATCTCCTTTAATTTGTTTCCCTACAGAAACCTCTTCAGTTTTAACTGAGGAGTGTTTCTTTATACATTTGCCACTTTTTTTCTATTGTGCTATCATTCAGACCCATCTGTCTTTCACTGATAAATCTTTTTATCCTAAATTGGTAAACCTGTTTTACTACTGGTTTATTTAGTTCGTCTATTTTGAGTTTAGTAGCTTTCTTTTCTTTCCTTTTCTGTTTGTTTTCTTCAGTCAGTAATCTCATTTTGACAATCACTAGATGATGATCACTAAATACTTCTGCTCCTCTATTTACTCTTGCATCTAATGTACTGTAAAAAAGGGAGCGGCTAACTATTATGTAGTCTATCATTGATTTTTCACACCTGTCTTCATTTACTCTTGTATATTTGTGGATATCTTTATGAGGAAAAAAGGTGTTTGCTATTTTCATGTTATTCTTTAGGCAAAAATCTATTAGTCTCTCTCCATTTGGGGAAGTTGTTGTCTCTCCTTCTTTACCTATTATTCCTCCTGATGTTTCTATATTGTTGCCTACTCTAGCGTTTAAATCTTCTAAAACCATTAGTTCCTATTTGTGTTGATGATTCTCTGCAGCTATTTGTAAATCGTTTTCGAATATCTTTTTCTTCTTTAGTGGCTTCTTCGTTTGGTCCATAAGCTATTAATAATTTAATTTCTCTTCCTTTTGGTTTAATATTTACCTCTAATAGCCGTGGGCTTATAAATTTCCAACTTTCTAGTAGCTTTTCATGCCTTTTATGCAGGAGACCTACTCCTGCTCTAGCTCTATCTTTGACATCTACTCCTGAGAAGATTAAAATATTATTTGGTCCTACATTTTCTATTCCTTGTCCTTTTTCTTTGTTTTTGTATTAGTCAAAATCTACTTTGAATTTTCCATTTCTTCAATTAATTCTAACTCTTTTCCATTTCTTGCCCTAACATTCCATGTTCCAAAAATCACATCCGTGTTCGTTTCCATTTTCGTCTTTGAACGGTCAAGCCGAGTATATTATATTTATTTGTCTGCATCAGTTAGGTTTCGGATAAGCAGGGGATTAGCCCACTGTACCCTAGGTAGATGGTGGGATTGCAACCTTGATGCCCTACCACCTTGTTATTTTCTGTCAGGGTTAACTCCTTAGCATTTGGTCATTCAAGACCAGCCTGCAAGGCTGCAGGTTGTTATTTTATGTCAGGGTTAACTCCTTAGCCTTTGTCAGCCAAGACCGACCTGCAAGGCAGCAGGAGAATCGTGGAGAGCATTTATCTACTCCGAATACAGACCTGCTGTACCTGTCCACTACCCGGCTCTTTATAACAATAAGTATTAAATTTGACGGTTCACATTTCGAGAATGATTTCATCTGTCGTTTGAAAGTTAGTTGTACTTTGATTCGTCTGTGTTTTTTGTCGGTCTTTAATGTTGATATGTGTAAAGCATTTCAGGCGTTGTAAAATGTGTGGTGGGGGGCAAACGTTGTTTATTTTTCAAGGTGTGTAGCTCAGCAGCAGTTACTTGCTGTCTTGGTGTGAACTTCTCGAGAAAAATGCTTGGTTCCATGGTATGAACGCACCAACACACAGCAGCCAAAACAAAAGCACAATTTTGCTGTGAAAGACAGCTCTTAAAAAACGTTGCCTCATTAAGTACTTTGAAAGGCGTTTTATTTGATTGAAGACAGGGTTCAACCTATACATTTCTTTTTTATGAAAATAAACACTTATAGTTTTTGACTTGGAGAATTTTAAATCGTTGTCAGCTACTCATCTTTTTAACCTTGTTGATGCACAGGTGCATTGATCTTTCAGGGTATGGTACATGTATGCTTTCAATATAGATTGCAAAATCATCTACGAAAAGAAATGGTTGTACATTGGTGGTAGGCAGTCTTTTATAATACATTGTATTTTTATTTTTATGTTAAATAAAACAGGGAAAAGATTGCTACCTTGTGTAATCCCATTTCCCTGTGAAAACCCTTTAGAAAGCGTAGACCTTAATTAAATTCGTTAAATGACGTTTTGAAAAATACTCAGAAAAAAGGTGGAAGCAACCATGGAAGTTAAGGTTGAAAAGATCACCAAGAATGCCATGTTTCCATGTTATATCATAAGCCTTTTCCAAGTCAAAAAAACAACCCAGCAAGTCTTTTTCGAGCAAATGCGTCCCAAATGAAGCTTTCCAGTCAATAAGATGATCATTTGTACTATGGCTCTTGCAAAAAACCTCCGGGCTTCAGAAAGTTTTGGTTTCTTTTCAAGATGCACAGAAGGCAGTTATTTATAATTCTTTCCATGGTTTTACGAAGGCAACTAGTTAAGGCTATTGGTCTGCAACTTGATGGGCCACTGAGATCTCGGTTAGATTTTGGAATATACGGTAGCTGGCTACCTACTTAGTTGCCTATGTAGCTACAAATGCTTTTTCCAGAATTGGGGAATTCGACCTGTAGTCCAGATTTTATTGAATATTATTTAAAGGGGTAAAGACAAAAGTTTGGAGAATTAGTCAGGAATCGATAGTGAACAGTCTGGTCCTGTTGCTGATTCATTTGGCTGTTGATTTTGTTAGGGAAATCCTCAGCTCCTCCAGAGAAAATATGTTGTTATATAATAGGTCTAAAATGTCCGATGTAAAGATCATAGCCATTCTAAAAAACATCTGTTTCAAATTTTGGGAACCTGTAGAGTAATTTCTAGAGGGCCATTCTGGGCAATACCTAAAATGTGGATTGTCGATCTCTGGCATCGGTAATCAACTTGTTCTCCCTTTCAAGGTGACTATTTGCACAAGCCGTCTTCAAGCCTTTGATTTTCCTCACTGTTTTCCATACAGTTCAATGTGGTGGTACATGTAATACACTCTAGAGAGGGAACATAGAATTTCTGCCAGGAATTCCTTTTGGCTTGTTTTCTTTTAAACCTTGTCTTGGCCTTT
>JAXRKP010000110.1:322500-347500 GCA_037039925.1 Doris montereyensis | reverse complement strand
TTCATGGTTGGGAAAGGATAAATGTATACCACTTCCTCAACATATGGGCAGGTATTACAACGTCTCCTGTTATGGTGGCGAGTGCCTGTGAAGCAAGGATATGTGACCTGCTGTAGGACTAGGAGACCACGAAGATTCCTGTCCCGCCTGTAAAGTAAAGAGTTGTAAATCGTCTTAGTGATGAGATAATAGTGGTAGTGGTGGAAGTAATGGTTTTGAAACCAAGTCCTTTAGTAGTAGTAGTAGTAGAAGCAGTAAGGAGTAGTAGTAGTTGTAGGTCAATCGGTAAAGTAGTAGTAGTAGTAGTAGTAGTAGTAGTAGTAGTAGAAGTAGTAGTAGTGGTTGTAGTAGTAGTAGTAGTAGTAGTAGTAGTAGTAGTAGTAGTAGTAGTAGTAGTAGTAGTAGTAGTAGTAGTAGTAGTAGTAGTAGTAGTAGTAGTAGTAGTAGTAGTAGTAGTAGAAGTAAGTAGTAGTAGTAGTAGCTGTAAGTAGTAGTAGTAGTAGTAGTAGTAGTAGTAGTAGTAGTAGTAGTAGTAGTAGTAGTAGTAGTAGTAGTAGTAGTAGTAGTAGTAGTAGAAGAAGCCAAGTAGTAGAAGACAAAGTAGTAGTAGTACTAATAGCAGCATCAGTAGTGGTAGTGGTGGGGTGGTGGGAGTAGTGATAAAACTGTAATATTAACGTAGATAAAGACAAACAATGAGGCAAGTGGCATGTCGAAAGTGAAGGTAATGACATAGATAATATGAAAAGCCCCACAGGAACAAAGACGAAATAAATACAAGGAATAGACAGAAAAAATCCTTTTTGCATCATGGGATCAAACCCACGACCTCTTCGTCGGCATCCATTACCTCGCCATGAAAAAACGTGCTACCAGCTGAGTTAACTACGCTCCCTTAATACTTGTAATAGTATTTCGTAATACTTGTAAGACGTTGTCACTTATTGTCATATTTCGCCTTTGACTTCACTCCAGGTGGCTCCTTCGTATTGTTGTAATAACAGTGGCCTGGTGATGTCGTCGATGGAGATGCATGTACAAACTGAAGCAGTGCGGAGACGATGGGGAAGTTCTGGAAGCAGAAGGCCAAAAAGAACAGAAAAGGGAGAGTGGGAGGTGTGAAGGAGGGGGGCATGGGGAGAAAAGGTCAACATAGTAATAATACTTTCCGTTGAAGAACAGAGATGTCTGTTTTAGGGAGGCGAGGGGAGGGGGACTACACATGGAAATGGAGATTCGGGTCAAAATAATCGATATTCACTTTACATTTTCTTCATATATCGTTTAATCGAAGGAAATTGACGAAAAAAACGTTTTCTATTTTTCGTATATTGTTGTGGTTTTTGGAAGAAATGGGTTTCGGTATTTTTAAAATTATTTTTCATCAAATGTGCCGGTTTTATGTAAACGAAATTTTCAAACATTCCTGATACACACAAATCTTGTGATAAAGGTATCAAGCATAATATCTTCAAAAAGATGATTTTAGTCACATTTTTTTCTAAATCTCAGAAAATCGTCAATATATTTGCATGAAATTTGAATAGGTTGTGTGGAAATGGATACAAACAAGGAAAACTCACGTTTTATATAGTGATGACGTATAATATATAAACAAACATAGAAACACTCGTTTATATAGTAGTGATGACGTGAAATATATATATAAACAATATAAACACTATATTATAGTAGTGATGACGTGAAATGGATATAAATATATATATATTTTTATATATATATGATATGGGAAATATATACAAATAAATAAACTACTGTTTATATTATCGTCGAAAGTATATATGTAAAATGCTTTTTTCAAAATACCGATGGATTCTATTATTCTTTTTAATAATAATAATAATAATAATAATAATAATAATAATAATAATAATAATAATAATAATAATAATAATAATAATAATAATAATAATAATAATAATAATAATAATACAAACAAAAAAAATTTTTTTCATCCAAGAAAAATTACATTCTGTTCCTCATAAGTAAGTTTAAAAATCATAATACATAGATCTATTCATTATTAAAATTGCTAAACATTAATGCAGTAATATAATAAGAGTATTAGTATGACAAATGCATCACAGAAATGCTTAAGATATACATCATTCGAGCCCTCCCCCATCTCCCCCTCCCCCACACACACACACACACACACACACACACACAACTGACCCCCTCACACACGCCCTTGGTCAAAGCTCATTCAACCATGCCTGTCGCCCCATATCCATTTGTTATGATAAATACATCACAGAGATGCGTAGGATATACAAACATATTCTATCCCCCACCCATCACAACACTACCCAACCGACCCCCACGCACATTCACGCCTTCGATCAAAGCTCATTTGTCCGTTTCCGCCCCCCCACATCCATTTGTTTTGATAAATAGATCACAGAAATGCGTAGGATACACAACCTCATTCGACCCCCTCCCCCCACACACACAAATACATCGAAACTGACCCCCATATACATGCCTTCGGACAAAGCTCATTCATCCATGCCACCCCACCCCACCTGTGTTAGAAATGCGTAGGATCTCACACACCCCCCACATACTACACCCCAACCAACCCCCACATACACGCCATCCGGTCAAAGCTCATTCATCCACGCCCAACCCCCACGTCCATTTGTTTTGTTAAAAATCTTGACTGCTGACGGAATGAATGGTTTCAGGTATGATATTCTTCCCCCACAAACTATTCAAGATATCAAAAAGTCAAACTATACGATATTTATAATGGTGTGATTTGTCTTGCAAATATCACGGGTACTTCAATACAACCACTGGTCTCCGATTCTTGGCTATTTGAAAAATCATAACTAAGTCAAGATGGCTGCCGTTACAATGGCAACTAATTTGAAAAAAATACTCCGAAGGCAAAATGTACACACTACTCACTATTGTAATACTATGTCACATATACAATTATAGCTGCCTACGATCAAAATTAATAATTTTGCCCTCAGTTTCATCTATATGCCGATGATACACAAATTTACATCCATTCGTCTTCCAACGGTGATATAAGAGCCAAATTACAAATAAAATCCTGCATCAAAGACATCAGAGAATGGATATGCAACAATAAACTGAAATTGACGATAGTAAAACAGTAACTTATAACTTCCGGCTCTTAATACACTCTTCAGAAAAACCAATGTGAACAATATTCTTGTTGGCAAAAATACCATAGAAACCAGTGGATCTGTCAGAAATCTAGGTTTCCTCTTCGACCAAACTCTATCAAGGGATGGCCACGAAAATCAAACAGAAATGCTACATAAACCTGAGATGTATCCACAAAATAGGTCAGTACTTAGGTGAAGAAACGACCAAACTGTTGGTACAAACATTTGTCATCAGTCATCTGGACTACTGCAATGCTCTATTTTACAACATCCCAACTCATCAAAGGAAAAATCTCAAAAAAATAAAAAATCAGTGCGCCTATGTTGTCACCAAAACCAAACCAAGAGACCATATCTCGCAAATTTTAAAAATACCTTTACTGGCTCCCTACCATCCTGACTCAAATGAGGTCATCGAATTTAAGATTTCTCCTACTACACCTATTCCAAACATTAAAATTCAATCGACTCAATATCTTGGAGCTATTCTTCTAACCGCCATGACGTCCTCTGAGGTCAAAACATTTTTTTCTCCTTACTACATGTTGAAGACAAACACAAACATATTTGAGAACTTCCTGTCAAGTCGACTCAATTCTGGAACTTATTGAACATTGAAGAACAGCCAAAACATTTTTTCTTTTAAGAACTATGTTGAACTCTAAACATTATTATTCATTATTATTTGTGAACTTGCTTCAATTGACTCAATTGTGGATTATTGACATTGTAAATTATTAGAGCATTATCTATGTATAAGCGCTATGTATTATCTATTATTATTATTATTATTATTATTATTATTATTATTATTATTATTATTATTATTATTATTATTATTATTATTATTATTGTTGTTATTATTATTATTATTATTATTAGAGGCGCCAGTAGCTTCGTCGGAAAAGCGGCTGACTGCTCTGTGAACCTAGCACTAGCAGCGAAATGGGTAGCTAGGTTCAGTGAAAGTAAAGGCGGCGTGGAAAGCAATGGCAAACTATCACCATATGCCGTGTGCCAATGAAAGATCTCTTCTCCTGATTATCCAAGGCTCCACTTATGAGTATGGGATTTACTTTACTACTACTTACTTACTATTATTATTATTATTATTATTATTATTATTATTATTATTATTATTATTATTATTATTATTATTATTATTATTATTATTATTATTATTATTATTATTATTATTATTATTATTATTATTATTATTATTATTATTATTATTATTATTATTATTATTATTATTATTATTATTATTATTATTATTATTATTATTATTATTATTATTATTGTTATTTTATTATTATTATTTTATTATTATTATATAATTTTTATTATTATTATGTTATTTTTATTATTATTATTACTATTATTATTATTATTATTATTATTATTATTATTATTATTATTATTATTATTATTATTATCATTATTATGATTATTATTATTATTATTATTATTATTATTATTATCATTTTCATCATAATCATCATCAATGAAAATTATGCTTCTAGTTTGCATTGTTTATGGCGATGCCTTCTTCTTCTTCTTCTTCTATTGAAGGGATTGTTGAACGTTCGAAGTTCCTTTTATGAGAAACTTGGAAACGGAGACTTACTTCTCACGGTTTCAGCTGGCTCTGGGCGGTTCCTTCAACCTGATCAAGATGAAAGAGTTGCGTGCCGATTGCGAATGGTTACCGTAGATGTCAATCGTCTTGTTCATCTGGCGGATGTCTGGCGTTTGGCCTACAACACGATGTAGATCTACTATGACATGCTTCAGATAGAGAGAAACGTGGCATTGCCGATCTAAATTTGAATTTTCGTTTTACTGCTTTGAGTTTAGCAGACCATTATTTGGCCTTACGATGAAAGAAAAACCAGCTTTCTTAACCGGATTGAAGGTTTTCAAAACGGCCTTTTACGCATGGTAATTACAAAAGAAAAATAATATTACCCGGTACACGGAAAAAAGCGGCCTCTTAGACGGATTGACCTCTTAGGTGGAGACCACTGTATACATACCGTAGACTTACTGTATAGGTCGTCGAGACTGTACGATTTTATTCCTTATATTGACCAGGATCATTTTTACCTTGACTGTTAAGCCTCACTTTTTAACCTCTACCACTTGAAGCGTCAATCCATGCGCTCGGATTCTCATCTAAAACAAAAGAAAAAAGAAAAGGAATCCCTCTCAGATGACGACACCCCCCCCCACACACACACACACCCAATTTAACGAGGCCAACAGAAAATGGGAAACATATCTAAACAATCAAAATACAATCAGCAAATTAAAGCTAAAATAAACCAAGCCCATTTAAACATAAAATCAACAACGTACAGTAAAAATAAAAACAAAAACCCAAACCGACATGCTATACAACAAAAAATGTTTACACCATGTACACCTACATTATTTCTTTTACGATCAAGACTGCACACAGGGAAATGAAAAAGAAAACACATTTCATTGGAAAGAGAAAAGGGTGAAAATAGGAATCAGATTTGTTAAATAAATGAACAAATAAACGAATAGATAAACAAGTGACTTACTAACTAAATAAATGAATAAGTTATGAAATAGTGTGCATGGAAAACGAACGTGTCTTATGGAGTAGTAGATGGCGCCACTACAAATTTATTCAGAGACCGGAAACAGGATATTCCAATTTGCTCCTGCGCAAGAAAAAGGAGAGCGTAGCCTACAGGCCGCTAGCAGAAATATGAAAATTGTATCGATTCAACAATTTGACTTAGAACAATGGGTTTTATTCTGAGGATTTCTGACACATGGATTATTTCAGTGTGATTTGGATATAATAATAGGACTTTACATTTAAAATATCATAGCAACTGTATGCCATCATGACGAAAGATCGCTTGGCTGCTCTCAGAGCGGTAAGTACTGTGTGTGAGTGTGAGAGAGGAAATGGGCCCTGCCCACTTTTTGTTTTGACTGTCTCCCTGTCAATAGCTTGATCACTTTGAGGGAAAAAGCTTCGTTATAAAGCTCAACTCGCAAAATGGTTTCATTTGGGCTTGAAATATTGAATTCAGGATGTAGGCATGCAATGTGTATTTGCAGTCTTGATTTAGAGCAGTTTTAGCCCATGAAAGTCAGTATACAGTCCGAAATAGAGTAGATTTCTACAGAGAAAATCTAGACTACTAGAGATTCATTCATACATTTTAGGAATGGTCATCATACGATTAATCTAGAGTAGTTTGGCCTACTAAAAGCATAAGATCTAGATCTAGATATAGTTCAACAATATGATAGATCATTATAATCATTTCTGGCACATCATTTAATATTAGCCGATGTTACATGTACCCAAAGCCGGGATGCGCAAGTAAGCGCTCTACATACCGCGAGTGAACCTGTTTAGAATTAGATGAAGGAAAGAATAAAAGAAAATGACTGAAAAGAGTTATCTTGAGATCTAGAAAAAGATTGTATCACAATCCCTTATGAATGGCTAACCCCTGTTCCCCAACCCAAACACAAACAATCCTTCTCCCCCTCTTCTGAAGTGTTTTAACCTTTACGGGACATCGAAGCATGCTTCCATGTTCTGATTTTGTGCTAGATGTACCCACTACGTTTGATTTTTGCTATAGAGAAAAATTCAGTTATAAAATGAATATTTATCATTTATAACAATGTCAATCAAACCATCTTTAGATTGCCGTTATATCATAAGTTTACACTTCCATCAAAATCAAACCTTGCTTTGAAGAAACTCGATTGATCCATTTAGATATTTTGAGATCTAGATCTTGTGAGTCTCCGAACAGTGGCCATTGTATTCTTTGCCACTTTTGTCAAATGGGGTAAATTAAAAATGTGGATCTTTAACAGGCACTGTCAAGCATAACAGCTGTTGAGATGAGATGCCGGAAGGGTGTAATCTTTGGTGGGTTCGGAGCTAGGCTTGGGGATGGTGTGTAGGTAGGGGTGTGGCAAGGGAGGGGTTCATCCTTCAGTGATAAATTTATGGAAGGTAAACCTGATATTATACAGCATCTATACAGTGTTTTATTGCAAATTGTCATTCATACAAACTAGATTATAACTAAATGTTGATTGTCACATTTAGAAATATGGCTATATACAGCAGTGTCCGCCTAACCTCCGCCCCTTGGGAAATTGAAAAAGGGGGATGTCAGCCAGATTGGGATCTTAGGCGGACATGATAAAATTCTTTCTCATTATGTACGCGAATTGCCTTCTATTCTTCACATCTTGAAACCGGATACCTCCTATCTTATTGGACTCAACCAAGATTCACTGGTGACGCAAATTTATCAGTTTTCTGACCAATTAGAAAGCTAGTTTTAAGCTTTACAAAACAAATGAGTGGGGAAAAACACTGAAAATACAGTTAGATAGATATATTAATCATTTTAAGGTCATTCCCCATCCACACGGAAAAAGCCAGCCTTCGCGTTAAAGGGTTGGCAGTAGGAATAAGGCAAAATTCAACCTTCGCACTACACGGTTTGTTAGAGCATGATTGAAATAACCGGCCATCCCGCCACAAATGCGAAGATGGATGATGAGCGGCGCCTTGTTGTCTCGTATTGGCCTGGTGAAGCAGTTTCAAGACTTTGATTATAATGCACAGATGACTGTATTATTAATATCCTAGTTGAGGTTGTGAATGAGATGGCCGTTATTGGTAATTATTGTGAAACAATTAGCATGCCGACAATTTGGACAGAGGGAGAAAATTTGTGACAGGTCCTTTTTCGAAAAGTGGGATGTTAATCGTTCTGAGTGGGATGTTAGGGGGCCAATTGGTAAGAGAGGGGAAAAAATCATTTCTGAGAAATGTGGAATCCTAGGCGAATCAGGATCGTAGTCTTAAGCGGCTATGTTTATAATATAAAGCCAACAAAAATGAGAAACTGTCGAATCAATGGTTGGTCCCAATTCGATAGTTACCAGTGGCGTTTGAACTGCTTTGTTCAAGTGAAATGTTCGTCTCGTGTCAGATGGGTCATGTTATGATGTAATACTGAGGGAACTGGAAGCAACTCATCTCTTTTTGAACCCCTTTTTTCTCAGTTATGTCCCTTTGATTTACCCGACTGTGGAAGTCCTTCCAACTCCATACTAGAGCACTAACAAAACAGACAAAAAAGAAGGGGGAAAAAAGGGGGATTTTTTAAGTTCATATTTTCTAGACAGAGCAGCTCAATTGGAAAGAGATAATTTCATCTCGAAACTTGAAAACTGAAGAAATGTTAACAATGATCCTAAATGGATAAAAGTTTTATAAAAGATAACTGATATGAATACAGTTTAAGTTAACTTGCTCGCTAGCATTTAGTATGCAGTTGTGTGTGAATGTTGTATTATATCTACACTCTTTATGTGCACCTTCTTCAAATGGTCTGATTCTTATAATGATTACAACTGATAATAAAAATAGCTTACTGTGTACAGTTTGTTTTTGTGTGAGCTTGTGTGCATACGTACATTATATATATATATATATATAAAGATACACACTTCTGAAGCAATGAAAGCTGAAGCCCAAGATATGCTTATAAAATAGCTCTGAGAAAAAGTTAGTAAAATATATTTATTTTTGAACAAAATGTTTTCTTAGTATGATCTTGACTATTATTATTATAATGTTGCAGGTGTTGATAATTTTAGGGATTTGCTCAGTGTAGACGTCGTTTACCCCATGCCTTGTCTTAAATCTACCATTTCTTAAAATTACATTGATGATACCTTTAGGAATGAGGAAAAGCCTTTGAATTGACAATTTCCAAAGACGTGTTCTCAGTTCTTTTTTCTTTTTTGTGTCTTTATTTTCATTGTGTTGACTACCGTCAATTCGCTACAGTGTATAAATTTTGTCTCCTAAAACATAGTACATACATGTTACATATATAATCGTCTTTTCTAATTGGTGTAGTACGTTCATTGATTCCAGTTATTAACCAAACCCTCATTCATGCCCAAATCAATATGATGAAAGAAAACTAGAGAGCTCTTCTGAATATTTGTGTAAATTTTCTTTCTGTGAGGCCCAAGATTCATGTTTCATTTGAAGCAAACAATTATTTGCACCTGAGATGCAACCAGCAAGCTCATGGTAAAGTTTTCAAATAAAAAATGTTAAGAAACCTTGTGATTTATTTTAATATGAATATAGTTTGGTTCTTTTTTACACACTAAAATTTTCTGTGATTTCATTCTGAAGGCTAAAAGGCCTCAGTGCATTTTTACCTTGTTCAACAGTTCACAGAAAAGGAATCTCATTTAAAATATAAAAATAAAATTCTTTTATCAATCTTCGCAGAGATAGAAGGATTATTCCAAATCCACCCATTACACCTGCTTCCGGAAAAGGAATTACAATTTTGATTTTTCTAAGTATCACTCATACATGTATCAGATTTTGCATTTCCGGCTTTAAAATTCTAAGAGTTCAATTAGTTCAATATTAATATTAATGTGAACACCTGATTTTCACTATTTTTCATTTGTAGAAAATTAATCTAGTCTATCTCTTGTTATCTTTTTCATTCTGTTTATAACTGTCAGCTTCAAGGAAGTTCAAGCCTCCTATGTTGCAGTGCATCTAGATGATAGGTTTTGTCTGCAAAGCGTGGGTGGTTGGTGGGTGCTACTGGTAGGCTCTACTTCTTTCCTTTCATTCTTCTACTTATCTTTCATCTTGCGGCTTCCTCATAATTCACCACATATACATATATATAGTCTTCATTGAAAAGTTTGTTACCCCCCCCCCCGAGTCGTCAGGCCCTTATCATACATTATTCTTTCGGGACGGGTTTGCTGTGACCTTCCGAATGATATATATTTGCTCTGTCTGTTTCACTCGATGTCTCAGTCTCTCTCTCTCTCTCTCTCTCTCTCTCTCTCTCTCTCTCTCTCTCTCTCTCTCTCTCTCTCTCTCTCTCTCTCTCTCTCTCTCTCTCTCTCTCTCTCTCTCTCTCTCTCTCTCTCTCTCTCTCTCTCTCTAATCTCTCTCTCTCTCTCTCTCTCTATCTCTCTATCTCTCTCTCTCTAACATGTATTTGGTCTCTCTCTAAATTGCTAGGAAACAACAATCTCCTTCCTCCCTCCCTCCCCTCCCCGTCCATTCCACCCTGCTGCCAAGCAATGTAGTACCGTAATGTGTAGCAACCTCCTTCCACCATATTTACCACGTCCATTCCACTTTGACCAATGCTTGTAACTCAGGAAGCACTGCACGCATAATCGCCATATTTTACATATATGTATATTTCAAATAGCCTGCGTTAGGTTCTTAGCGAATAAACCCTTGGACCAAATTAGCATTTTGATTGATTGGGAACGTATTGTTTTGCTTGTGATCCACGAAACTTGTTATTGTTATTGTTCCTTCATTTCCGGTCAACGAAAAGCCCGCATAGCCTAAGTGTCGAATACTGTACTGGTACTTAATATCACTCTGTACCCGATAACCTAATGAGTCGTTCATTGTTGAAAAAAAAAAAAAGAATGTGGTAAAAGAGTGATAATGATCATCATCGCCTATATATATATACACATATATATATATATATATATATATATATATATATATATATATATATATATATATATAGTTCAGAGTCTAGGTCTGGACTCGATCCATCTCGATATGTAGTGGGATTGCTCTTGACTGGACCGTTGGGTCGAGGCCTCTCCGTGGGACTGCTGTATCTGTATCGTCAGCAAAGCAGTCCACGTCTGTTAGTAATTGTACCATAAGAAACTTTATTGTTTCTAACTTGCAGGCGATACAGCGAGGTGTAGTGACTGTTGATTGTTTCGGTGTTAACGTTAACCAAGTTAACTCAAGGGGAGCTTGTTTAGAAAAATCATATAAACGTGGGCACCACGAGTCGTTACTAACGGTGCCGTGTATTGGTAAGTATTGTTTCGGTCTTATATCATGTGATACCCTGGTACCACGAGGATAAGGGTAAGGGAGCGTTAGTATTGTTTCGGTCTTATATCATGTGATGCCCTGGCACCACGAGGATAAGGGTAAAGGGGAGCGTTAGTATTGTTTCGGTCTTATATCATGATGCCCTGGGACCACGAGGATAAGGGTAAGGGAGCGTTAGTATTGTTTCGGTCTTATATCATGTGATGCCCTGGCACCACGAGGATAAGGGTAAGGGGAGCGTTAGTATTGTTTCGGTCTTATATCATGTGATACCCTGGCACCACGAGGATAAGGGTAAGGGGAGCGTTAGTATTGTTTCGGTCTTATTGTGATGCCCAGGCACCACGAGGATAAGCTAAGGGGAGCATTAGTATTGTTTCGGTCTTATATGTGATGCCCTGGCACCACGAGGATAAGGGTAAGGGGAGCGTTAGTATTGTTTCGGTCTTATGTGTGATGCCCTGGTACCACGAGGATAAGGGGAGCGTTAGTATTGTTTCGGTAATATGGATGCCCAGGCACCACGAGGATAAGGGTATTAGTATTGTTTCGGTCTGATATGTGATGCCCTGGCACCACGAGGATAAGGGTAAGGGGAGCGTTAGTATTGTTTCGGTCTTATGTGTGATGCCCAGGCACCACGAGGATAAGGGTAAGTGATGGGAGGATAAGGGGAGCATTAGTATTGTTTCGGTCGATATGGATGCCCTGGCACCACGAGGATAAGGGGGGAGCGTTAGTATTGTTTCGGTCTTATGTGTGATGCCCTGGTACCACGAGGATAAGGGTAAGGGGAGCGTTAGTATTGTTTCGGGTCTTATGTGTGATGCCCTGGTACCACGAGGATAAGGGTAAGGGGAGCGTTAGTATTGTTTCGGTCTTATGTGTGATGCCCTGGTTAGGGTAAGGGGAGCGTTTATTGTTTCGGTCTGATATGTGATGCCCTGGCACCACGAGGATAAGCGGGTAAGGGTAAGGGGAGCGTTAGTATTGTTTCGGTCTTATGTGTGATGCCCAGGCACCACGAGGATAAGGGTAAGGGAGCGTTAGTATTGTTTCGGTCTTATGTGTGATGCCCAGGCACCACGAGGATAAGCGTAAGGGGAGCGTTAGTATTGTTTCGGTCTTATGTGTGATACGAGGATAAGGGTAAAGGGGGCGGGGGCGGGGGGGTAAATTGTTGGCCCTCCTAGCTCTGTTTGATTTGATTTACCCACATTCATAACTAATGTGATCTCGGGGGTTTTGGTCAGATTTTTAATTTTGCCCGGACTGCCCTTTAAGCAGCCAAGGGATCTTTAAACGTGCGCAGAGTGTTGTGATCTGATATATGTTTTATAATGTCATGTCTCTCTTCCTGATTTCCCTATGTTCAACCCTGAGACACGGGATTTACTTTCTTACATATCATGAAATGAAAGATGAAGATGGATTTATAGTCCGAATCCCGACACAAGTGCAGGCTCACCGACTGTACATCATTTATCCCCCAGCAGACCATTTCATCCATTCAAAGTCCTTCTCAACTCCCTGGGTAGCATACAGTACATATAAAGCCTGTTAGGTCTTTTGTACTTCTAACACTCTGACAAGATCCTTCTCTACCTATAGCTAGGTACTCATTCATACCTTAGTCAAGCGAGGAAAGTGGAGTGAAATACCTTTCCTGAGAGTACAACTATGTGGGGGGGGGGGACCCCCACGTGTGTCAGCCGTAGGGTTTGAACCATTGTCTTCTTGATTACGAACTCACAACACTACAGTTCAGCTACAACGCAACGTCACACAAACACACACACACACACACACACACACACACATATACACTGATGACGTCACCCTTTCATTCCCCTCTGCGTGGAATATTCACAGTAACGGTAACAGACTGTAGTGAAACCACAGATCGTCGACTAAATGAAATGCTTGCCTGCTATAGTGGAGGAGTTGTCTCTCGTTTCATAAGAGTGGGCGGTGCCTTCGATACGACATCTACGTCTGCGACTAGTTAACTGCCTCTATACGTACTCTACCTAGAGAAACTGTTGTATCATGTGTGATTTTTGTTTGCCATTGGTATTACGTACATCGTGTGTGTGTGTGTGTGTGTGTGTGTGTGTATATATATATATATATATATATATATATATATATATATATATATATATATATATATATATTATATTATATTATACTACACATGGATGTTGAAATGTGGTTTCCCTTGGTATTGAGTTTTGTTGACCACCCTCTGAACCATGCGACAGGAGGGCGTATTTATATCATGATATAATATATATATATGTATGACTCACAAGTGTGACGTTTACATAGCACCTTGAAGCTGAGGACATTCGGGGGGGGGTGTTACAAAGGTGTGTGTATGCGTGCGGGTGGGTGTACTTTTGTGTGTGTTAAGACTCCTGACTGCTGGTTTTAATGTTATCAGGTGGCTTCTTTTTATTATATTTTTTATCTCGGTGAATATTGTGATAAGTTAATACACAAACAACTTACTGGACACATTGTACTTACACACACAATTGGACATTTTGTAGTAAATGCACAAACAACTTACTGGACACATTGTACTTACACACACAGTGGGACATTTTGTAGTTAATGTACAAACAACGTACTGGACACATTGTACTTACACACACAGTTGGACATTTTGTAGTTAATGTACAAACAGCGTACTGGATATATTGTACTTACACACACAGTTGGACATTTTGTAGTTAATGCACAAACAACTTACTGGACACATTGTACTTACACACACAGTTGGACATTTTGTAGTTAATACACAAACAACTTACTGGACATATTGTACTTACACACACAGTTGGACATTTTGTAGTTAATGCACAAACAACTTACTGGACACATTGTACTTACACACACAGTTGGACATTTTGTAGTTAATGTACAAACAACTTACTGGACATATTGTACTTACACACACAATTGGACATTTTTGTAGTTAATGCACAAACAACTTACTGACACATTGTACTTACACACACAATTGGACATTTTTGTAGTAAATGCACAAACAGCTTACTGGACACATTGTACTTACACACACAGTTGGACATTTTTGTAGTTAATGTACAAACAACTTACTGGACACATTGTACTTACACACACAGTTGGACATTTTGTAGTTAATGCACAAACAACTTACCGGACATATTGTACTTACACACACAGTTGGACATTTTGTAGTTAATGCACAAACAACTTACTGGACATATTGTACTTACACACACAATTGGACATTTTGTAGTTAATGCACAAACAACTTACTGGACACATTGTACTTACACACACAGTTGGACATTTTGTAGTTAATGCACAAACAACTTACCGGACATATTGTACTTACACACACAGTTGGACATTTTGTAGTTAATGCACAAACAACTTACTGGACACATTGTACTTACACACACAGTTGGACATTTTGTAGTTAATGTCAAACAACTGGACATATTGTACTTACACACACAGTTGGACATTTTGTAGTTAATGTCTGGACACATTGTACTTACACACACAGTTGGACATTTTGTAGTTAATGCACAAACAACTCTGGACATATTGTACTTACACACACAGTTGGACATTTTGTAGTTAATGCACAAACAACTTACTGGACACATTGTACTTACACACACAGTTGGACATTTTGTAGTTAATGTCTGGACAAACAACTTACACGGACATATTGTACTTACACACACAGTTGGACATTTTTGTAGTTAATACACAAACAACTTAATGTCTGGACATATTGTACTTACACACACAGTTGGACATTTTTGTAGTTAATACACAAACAGCTTACTGGACACATTGTACTTACACACACAGTTGGACATTTTGTAGTTAATGCACAAACAACTTACTGGACATATTGTACTTACACACACAGTTGGACATTTTTGTAGTTAATGCACAAACAACTTACTGGACACATTGTACTTACACACACAGTTGGACATTTTGTAGTTAATGCACAAACAACTTACTGGACATATTGTACTTACACACACAGTTGGACATTTTGTAGTTAATACACAAACAGCTTACTGGACATATTGTACTTACACACACAGTGGGACATTTTGTAGTTAATGCACAAACAACTTACTGGATACATTGTACTTACACACACAGTGGGACATTTTGTAGTTAATGCACAAACAACTTACTGGACATATTGTACTTACACACACAGTCGGACATTTTGTAGTTAATGCACAAACAACTTACTGGACATATTGTACTTACACACACAGTGGGACATTTTGTAGTTAATGCACAAACAACTTACTGGACATATTGTACTTACACACACAGTCGGACATTTTGTAGTTAATGCACAAACAACTTACTGGACATATTGTACTTACACACACAATTGGACATTTTTGTAGTTAATGTACAAACAACTTACTGGATACATTGTACTTACACACACAGTTGGACATTTTGTAGTTAATGCACAAACAACTTACTGGATACATTGTACTTACACACACAATTGGACATTTTTGTAGTTAATGTACAAACAACGTACCGGACATATTGTACTTACACACAAATTGGACATTTTGTAGTTAATGTCTGGACATATAGAAAATAAACTTACTGGACATATAGAAAATACCGTTTTTTTTATTGCTACTGTCTGTCAGTGGACGGTTGGTGGGCGGTATTGGTAGGTCCGCTTCTTCTTTCCTTTCATTCTGATACAGGTCTTTTATCTTGCCGCTTACTCTTGATTCATCCTGAGATTACAGCGTACGGTGGTGGACTGGGTGTATTCCAATAAGACTGAAATGTCAGTGAGCGATATCGATCGGCAGCTTGTAGTACTGTTTTTTTTAGATACGTGTTGTGCTAGCCACACAAGCCAGATCTTTATTCGACCTTCAGTTTTAGACATGATTATGATTTCTTTCTTTCCGTTTTGCCCGCGTTTGCCCTCCCATTTATTATCCCCCTTAGTGTGGCCTCTTCTTTGCCCCAATTCCAATACGACATGCAAATTTGTGTTGCACATTCTGGGCAGCATCTGGGGTTCCACTGATGTGTCTATGAATTTACATTGCGTTGATAAGGAAGAGATGATGTGGGGGTGGGGGCGGTTGCATGAGAGAGGAGAGAGAGAGGGAGGGATAAAGAGAGACAGAGAGTCAGAGACAGAGAGAGCGAGAGAAGAGAGAGGGATAGAGAGAGAGAGAGAGAGAGAGAGAGAGAGAGAGAGAGAGAGAGAGAGAGAGAGAGAGAGAGAGAGAGAGAGAGAGGGGGGTAGAGAGAGAGAGAGAGAGAGAGAGAGAGAGAGAGAGAGAGAGAGAGAGAGAGAGAGAGAGAGAGAGAGAGAGAGAGAGAGAGAGAGAGAGAGAGAGAGAGAGAGAGAGAGAGAGAGAGAGAGAGACACACACACACACACACACACACGGAGTGACAGAGAGATTGCGCACAGACCGAAAAAAAACATGTAAAACTCTGTGCATGTATGTCTTTTGTTCTCTAAATACTGCACTGACATTCGCATGTTTTGCCTTATTCTAACGTGCCATGAAAAATGTAAAAAGTCGGATCGAAGATTGCTGTTTTGTTTTTATCTTTGTTTTGTTGTGGGGTTATTTCTTTGTTTTGATTTGTTTGGGGTTAGTTTTTACGGATTTTGTTGTGTTGTTGTTGTTTTGTTTTGGGGGCGCGGTTGTTCTTTCTTTTGGTATATCTACATTGTGGTGACTCACATTCCATGTAATATTTACACACGCACTCACACACACACACACACACACACACACACACACACACACACACGCACACGCACCCACTAACACACTCACTCAAAGATCGAATTCTCCCTTTGGTCGAGCGCGGGCGAAGAGCAAATAACTCACGTGGACTTTGTCAATATCAGAGGTCATAGCCTCGCTCTGGATGCCGCTTATCAAAAGAGGGTTTCCAATTACAAGGCATTGAGCGAACAGTTTGCGTGGAGAGAGAGAGAGAGAGAGAGAGAGAGAGAGAGAGAGAGAGAGAGAGAGAGAGAGAGAGAGAGAGAGACAGACAGACAGACAGACAGACAGACAGACAGACAGACAGACAGAGACAGAAAGAGAGAGCATAATTATGAGCGTGAGATACAATGATCGAATTGACGCAGGCATGTGACCATTGTCGTACCACGAGAGTTGTTACGCCTTCTCACTGTGTCATAATTACGTGGCTGTTGTTTACCTACTGTGTTGTATGAGCGGCTGGCGTGGTAGGATCTACGGGTAGATTCTCAATTCTTCCCTTTCTTCACTCTTTCACGACATTTATGTCTTCCACCTTGCCATTTTCGTGTTTAATCCATCCTGAGATCATTGTTGCATAATATTATGTTGGATGGGGGTAAATTTCAATGAAACGAAGCTCGCCTGTGTGTAGATCGAGACCTGAATTCTTTTTGATCGGGAGGGGAGGGGGACTTGAAAGTCCAGAGGCAAGGTGTCAGCCTCTCAATCAAAACGTAGTGGATTCGAGCCCCACCAACGGTTGAAAAACATTCTCGAGTTTTTTCGAGAAAAATTTGCCCCCCCCTTCTTCTCCCCGACCATCTCCCTGGTCCAGGTAGGTGGATCGACACCTAGTCTCATCGGAGACGGGCGATAAAAAGAAGAAACAAATTTCTCCTATCCTCCTATCCGTCACTTCAACATGACCCGTGAAGAGACCGGGGCCATCAAGAATTCCTCATCCACCAGAGCTTCAAAGGGCAACAACTCCTTCATTACTACATATACATCGAGGATGGCATAGGTTTCTGCTCTGTGGCCAAGGACGAACTTGATGGATACTTCAAGTTTGTCCAATCATTCAATCCAGCGATACGCTACACCTTTCAAATATCCACATCGAAAGTGACATTTTTGGACATCAGGGTGATCTTGTCGAATGGGTCAATCACTATATCCATCTATTACAGAGAAACTGACAGTCACAGCTACTTTCCATATTCCTCTTCTCATCCCGTCTCCTGTAAGAATTCAATCCCTTTCTCTCAATTTCTGCCTCTTAGTCGTCTCTGTCAGGATGACATAAACTTAGTCGCGGAACAGGCCGGGAGAATGGGTGAATTCTTTCGGGGAAGACGATTTCCACAACATATCATTTCATCTGCTCTCAAGCACTACAACACTCTCGGTCATGCCTAAACTCAAGCAAAAGCCCTAATGACCGAGTGAAGCTTATAATGACATATCATCCTTACAATAAACACATAAAGGACTTGGTTTCAAAACATTATTCCAGCCTACAAAAGGATTACATCACAAGAGATGTGTTCTCTGATTCCGCCTCTTTTTGTTTACAGGCGGGACATGAATCTTCGTGATCTCCTGGTCCCCAGCAGGTTACATACTCCTTCCTACACGGGCACTCGCCAGTGTGGCAGTAGACGTTGTAATAACTGCCTATATGTTGAGATATATGTTGAGAAAGTGGTAGTCGTATCCGTCACCAACTATGAACTGAAAGTCACTTCAGCAGAAACATCGTTTACACCATTTCTTGTAAACGATTTCCTATGAAGTAGATTGGGGAAACTGGTCGTCGCTTCGCTGACTGCTTTACCTAACACCTCCACGACATCAGAAACTGTCACTCCAAACCTGTTCCTTCTCACTTTAACTCCAGTGACCATCGGAGTATCCTAGACATATCAGTTACTGCTGTCCGCCAGTGCTATGGTACTTGGCATGACAAATTCCATGCGGAACAGGGCCTTATCAATCAATGTGGTACGTGCCATCCTCATGGCCTCAACAGCAAACTACAATATCATTAATTCATCATTACAATAGCAGTATGATTCCCCCCCCGTCTCTATCTCTGTCTGTCTCTATCTCTGTCTCTGTCTCTGTCTGTCTGTCTGTCTGTCTGTCTGTCTGTCTGTCTGTCTGTCTCTCTCTATCTATCTATCTATCTATCTATCTATCTATCTATCTATCTATCTATGTATCCTCTCTCTCTCCTCCTCCTCCCTCCCTCCTCCTTCCCTCCCTTCTCCTCCTCTCTCTCCTGTCCTGTCTGTCTCCCTCCTCTCTCTCTCTCTCTCTCTCTCTCTCTCTGTCTCTCTCTCTGTCTGTCTCTCTGTCTGTCTGTCTGTCTCTCTCTCTCTCTCTCTCTCTCTCTCTCTCTCTCTCTCTCTCTCTCTCTCTCTATCTCTATCTCTATCTCTCTCTCTCTCTCTCTCTCTCTCTCTCTCTCTCTCTCTCTCTCTCTCTCTCTCTCTCTCTCTCTCTCTCTCTCTCTCTCTCTCTCTCTCTCTCTCTCTCTCTCTCTCTCCCTGTCCATTTGTCTGTCTGTATTTGCTCATCTGCGGCCCTACCCCTATCCCCAATCCCTTTCCTTTTTTTCTCTTCTATTTTTCTTTCTTCCTTTTTTTCTTTTTCATTTTCTTCTTTTTCACTTTCTTATATTAGCTATTACATCTATACTTTTGGTTTGTATTATTATTAGCAGACTTACTCATGGAATCTACGTGATGGGTTATCACATGACTGGCCACCTTCTGGCGCCATAAGCGTCACTCACGACCACTAGATCATTCTTGTATCGTTACTGTGTGACTGAGGAAGAGCGATCTTGCCCGAAAACGTTTTATCTTTGTAACTGTCTCTGTTCTACCTATTGGGCCTTCATATTCAATTTTGTATTTCCTTTTACAACTGAATAGTGATTCGTTTTTTTTACTATATGTCTTTGTAACATATAACTTTAGTTGATATGGCCCACTATGAATGGTAATAGATAAGCTTAGTTGATATGGCCCACTATGAATGGTAATAGATAAGCTTAGTTGATATGGCCCACTAAGAATGGTAACAGATAACCTTATTTGATACGGCCCACTATGAATGGTAACAGATAACATTAGTTGATATGGCCCGTTATGAATGATAACAGATAACATTAGTTGATATGACGCACTATGAAAGGTAACATATAACATTAGTTGATATGGCCCACTATGAATGGTAACAGATAACATTAATTGATATGGCGCACTATGAATGGTAACAGATAACATTAGTTGATATGGCGCACTATGAATGGTAACAGATTAACTTAGTTGATATGGCCCACTATGAATGGTAACAGATAACATTATTTGATATGGCCAACTATGAATGGTAACAGATAACATTATTTGATATGGCCAACTATGAATGGTAACAGATAACTTGATTTGATATGGCCAACTGTGAAATGGTAACAGATAACATAAGCTGATGTGGCTAACTGTGAAATGGTAACAGATAACATAAGCTGATGTGGCTAACTGTGAAATGGTAACAGATAACATAAGCTGATGTGGCTAACTGTGAAATGGTAACAGATAATATAAGCTGATGTGGCTAACTGTGAAATGGTAACAGATAACATAAGCTGATGTGGCCAACTGTGAAATGGTAACAGATAACATAAGCTGATGTGGCTAACTGTGAAATGGTAATACATATTAATAATATATCACTGTTATCTTCACCGCAGTATCTAACGTTGGTTTTACACACCCAGAACGTAATGAGATTAGTGTGAGTGTATGTGAAAATGTGTGTGTGTGTGTGTGTGTGTGTGTGTTTCTTTAAGTTAAATACATGGTATTTCACCTGGTATCGATTACGTGAGAAGATAAATAATCGTGTCGCTTCTCGGGAGCTGCCTGCTATCCGGTTGTTGAACAAATCCATAGTTTGGAGAAGGATATTATACGGTAGCACTGCTGGCTATACGGAGGTGCTACGGTCGTGTGTGATTTGACTTACTCACATCCACAGCTAAACTCATCTCGGGGTTTTTGGTAGGATTTTTAATTTAATTTTTTTGCCCGGACTGCCCCTGTAAACGGCCTAGGGATCTTTAACGTGGACATGGTGTTGTAATATGCAGATGGGACCTACTTTTTATCGTCCGTCTCCGATGGGACTAGGTTTCGATCCACCTACCTGGACCAGTGGGTTGTTGTTTTTTTTGCTCGAGAAAAAAATCGAGAAAATGTTTCAATCGTTGGTGGGGCTCGAAACCACTACCTTTTGGTTGAGAGGCCGACACCTTGCCCCTGGTCTACCTGAGTTTCCCCGGCCCTCCGGTAGTGTGCAATGCTGGTTGGGGATGCGTGTAGATTTGACGAATTTGGGTTTTGGTGTTGCGTTGTTTTTGTTCTTGGGAGTTTTTTGTTTTTGTTTTGTTTTTCTGTTTTGTTTTGGGGTTTTTTGAGGGGGCGGGGAGGGGGGTGGGGGTTTTCAATTTAGTTCGGTTTTTTTTCTTTTTCCTTTTCATTCTTTATTGCCATATTCTGATGCGTTCATGATGGATTTCCTTCCTTGTATTGGAGCGGGTGCGTTTTTTCTTCATAACATGACACAATCATGACATCAGATTTTAAATACTTTAAATACTTGCAAGCAGGTCGATGCTCTTTTTAGCCCGTGTGCTGGAGGAGGGGGGGGGGGTTATGGATGCTACTGCTAGATCCTCTACGTCTTTCCTTGAACTCTTCTGTAGCATTATGTCTTTCCTTTAACTCTTCCGTAGCATTATGTATTTCCTTTAACTCTTCCATAGCATTATGTCTTTCCTTTAACTCTTCCGTAGCATTATGTCTTTCCTTTAACTCTTCCGTAGCATTATGTCTTTCCTTTAACTCTTCTGTAGCATTATGTCTTTCCTTTAACTCTTCCGTAGCATTATGTCTTTCCTTTAACTCTTCCGTAGCATTATGTCTTTCCTTTAACTCTTCCGTATTCCGCATTATGTCTTTCCTTTAACTCTTCCGTAGCATTATGTCTTTCCTTTAACTCTTCCGTAGCATTATGTCTTTCCTTTAACTCTTCCGTAGCATTATGTCTTTCCTTTAACTATTCCATAGCATTATGTCTTTCCTTTAACTCTTCCGTAGCATTATGTCTTTCCTTTAACTCTTCCGTAGCATTATGTCTTTCCTTTAACTCTTCCGTAGCATTATGTCTTTCCTTTAACTCTTCCGTAGCATTATGTCTTTCCTTTAACTCTTCCGTAGCATTATGTCTTTCCTTTAACTCTTCCTTCCGTAGCATTATGTCTTTCCCTTTAACTCTTCCGTAGCATTATGTCTTTCCTTTAACTCTTCCGTAGCATTTTGTCTTTCCTTTAACTCTTCCGTAGCATTATGTCTTTCCTCTTGCTGCTTCCTCTAAATTCATCCCTCAGATCGCCGCGACACATGGTTAACGGGGGGAATTGCAATGAAACCGGGTGGGCGGTAGGTGGCGGGCGGGGTGGGGGTTATGGTAGGTCCTACTTTAACTTTCACTCTTTCACGCGTCTTTTTTTTTTACCCCCCTCGAGATCCCCTTAGTTGTGAATGTGGGCATATCAAATCAAATCAAATCAAATCAAATCATATCAAATCAAATCAGTGTTTTTATCTTGCTGTTCCACCTTAATTTCACCACTCTGAGAAAACCACATATATTATTTATAGATTTATGTATGGGGTAAATTTCCCTGAAATGAAATGAAACTTTTAAAAAAATTTTAAAAAGCAATGAAACCGAGCTCCCCTTTTTGACTCATCATAATCTGGTCTTGGAAGAACACCCCCACCCACCCTCCCGCCGCACTCCGTACCCTCAGCGGGTATTTAACTCCCAGTAGTCTGAAGGTGGGAAGAGGCTTTTTGTATTATTTTCATCTTTTATTGATTCAAGTCATTGTCTCAACGCCTTTGGTCTTCCTTTTTTAATTCATGTGCGTGTGTGTATGTGTATGGGTGTGTGTTGTGTGTGTATGTATGAGTGTGTGCGTTTATGTGTGTGTGTGTGTGTGTGTGTGTGTGTGTTTGTGGCCGTGCTAGCAGGACCCAGCAGCCATGTTTTGACGTTTTGACCTATTGACGTGCCTATGAATATTGTACTGGTCGTGACAGTCCGATCGATGTGAGTGTGTGTGTGTGTGTTTGAGTGTGTGTGCGTGTGGGTATGTGTGTGTGTGGGCGTGTGTGTGTTTGTGTGTGTGTGTTCCGTTGTGCTGTTGCCTGCCAAACATGTTGAGATGCACGAGAGATGCTCACGAAGGAATGGTATCGAGTGTAGAAGGAGACACGAAGGATATGAATGGCGTAGAGTCTAACATACATATCTGTTTATCTATCTATCTATCTATCTATCTTGTATATATATATATATATATATATATATATATATATATATATATACCTATCTTATATATCTATATATCTTACCTATCTATATATCTATCTATCTACCTTATCTATCTATCTATCTATCTATCTACCTTATCTATCTATCTATCTATCCATCTATCTATATATATATATATATATATATATATATATATATATATATATATATATATCTGTTTTACCTATCCATCTATCTATCTATCTACCTACCTATTTATATTTCTATCTATTTATCTGTCTGTCTGTCTATATACCTACCTATCTATCTATCTAGTCTATCTGTCTATCTATCTATCTATCTATCTATCTTTCTGTCTATCTATCTATCTATCTATCTATCTTTCTATCTATCTATCTATCTATCTATCTATCTATTTATCTGTCTCTGTCTATATATCTATCTATTTATCTGTCTCTGTCTATCTATCTATCTATCTATCTATCTATCTATCTATCTATCTATCTATCTATCTATTTATCTGTCTCTGTCTATCTATCTATCTATCTATCTATCTATCTATCTATCTATCTATCTATGTCTGTTTGTCTCTGTCTATCTATCTATCTATTCATCTATCTACCTACACACCTATATATCTATATGTCTGTTTGTCTACCTGTATGTATGTCAACTAATGCATCTACATACACACCAACCACCTACATGCCTATTTACCTACCAGTTTACCTAACCACCTGCGGGCGGCTGGCGGGCGCTGTTGGTGGGTCCTATTTCTTTCCTTTCCTTTTTTCACTTTTCTTTCATCTTGCTGTTTCCTCTTAATTCACCCTGAGATCACCGCAATAGTGGACGGGGTAAATTTCAATGGAAAAAAACCCAACAAACAAACAAACAAACAAACAAAAAACATCAACTTACCGACCTACCTACCTCTGAGTCTATCTGTCCAATGATCACACAAAAACATACAAAAAAAGCAGTTGTCTTTTGTTGGGGTTAAAAAAAATTTTTAAATTAATTTCACCCACATCCACAATTACGGTGATTTCGGGGGTTTTTCGTAGGATTTTTTTTTAATCAAAGACGAAAAGTCCACAGACATACGCACACACACATACACACACACACACACACACACACACACACACTCAAAACACACGCTTTGACCGACATATCATACAATTTTCTCTGCCTGGTGAAATTTGGAACTATCGCGTTTAAACAAAAGTCGGGCAGGCGGTTGGCGGGCGCTCCTGGTATGTCCTGCTTCTTTCCTTTCCTTCTTTTACTTTGACTTATCTTTCACTTTGCTGTATCCTCTCATTTCACCCCGAGTTCATCGCATATGGTGGACAGAGTGAAGTTTCAATGAAACTAAACAAAAAATCGGATAATTACACCCATTTGTGTATATTATTTTTTTATACTTTCCATCTTGTCCACTTATCCATTTATCCATCCTGTCCATCCATCCTATCCATCCATCCATCCATCCATCCATCCATCCATCCTGTTCATCAATCCATCCATCCATCCTATCCATCCATCCTATCCATCCATCCATCCATCCATCCTATCCATCCATCCTATCCATCCATCCTATCCAATCCATCCATCCTTTCCATCCACCTATCCATCCATCCTATCATCCATCCTAT
>JAXRKP010000110.1:310000-312500 GCA_037039925.1 Doris montereyensis | reverse complement strand
CGGCGACACTTTGCCTCTGGATTTTCGAGTCCCCACGTCACAGGAGGCATGGCGTCTATTGTAAAGTGGGCGGTTGGTGAGCGCTGCTGGTAGATCCTACTTATTTTCTTTCACTCTTTTTATTTCATCTTTCGTTTTGCTGCTGCTTCCTCTTAATTAATTCACCTTGACATCGCTGCATATCATGGACGGGGCAAATTTCGATGGAACAAAACCTCTTGTTGTAAAGCTCAAATTCAATCGTCCCGGATGACCTTCCTTATTGCCCGTCAGATATTGTTGACATTGACCGTCAGATATTGTTGACATTGACCGTCAGATAGTGTTGACATTGACCGTTAGATATTGTTGACATTGACCGTAAGATATTGTTGACATTGACCGTTAGATATTGTTGACATCGACCGTTAGATATTGTTGACATCGACCGTTAGATATTGTTGACATTGATCGTTAGATATTGTTGACATTGACCGTTAAATATTGTTGACATTGACCGTTAGATATTGTTGGCATTGACCGTTAAATATTGTTGACATTGACCCTTAGATATTGTTGACATTGACCGTTAGATATTGTTGACATTGACTGTTACAAGTGGGCGGTGAACGGGGTGCTATTTCTTTCCTTCCTTCTTTCACTTATCTTTCATCTTGCTGGTTCCTTTTAATTCACCCTGAGATCACCACAATGGTGGACGGGTTAAATTTCAATGAGACAAAGACCGTTACAAAATAAACAAAAGAAAATTCGCTTAAGAAGAACATTGGGTCGGGAGACAGCGGTGGGGGCGGGCGGAGGGGATTTGGGGGACGCTTAAACAACTACAAGGGGAGACAATAATTGCCGTGTTCCTTCTGTCTTTGCTCTCTTCTTCTTCTTCTTCTTTGGTGTCCGTCGCCATTAGGAATAATGGCCCCTTACGGAGAGCAGAAGGCGGCCTGAAGGGCGAATGACGGCTGGCTGTTTCATAGAGCTCTCCACTCTCCGGTATCGGCCGAGGAGGGCCCTCGTTTGTCACCCTAAGCCGGATCGACAAGCGCGGCTCTCGCAGAATTGATTCCACCGTGTGTCCGGTAATCGGCCGGCCACAGCAAGGCAGTCAGGTATTATTGGTACGGTAGTATTGAAAAAGGGAGGGAAGCCTGTCATTGGTAAGGTAGTGTTAGTGTTGGAAAGAGAGACCAGCCTGTCATTGGTACGGTAGTATTGAAAAGGAGGAAGCCTGTCATTGGTACGGTAGTGTTAGTGTTGGAAAGAGAGACCAGCCTGTCATTGGTACGGTAGTGTTAGTGTTGAAAAGGGAGGCTAGCCTGTCATTGTTACGTAAGTGTTAGTGTTGAAAAGGGAGACCATCCTGCCATTGGTACGGTAGTGTTAGTGTTGGAAAGGGAGGCTAGCCTGTCATTGATACGGTAGTGTTAGTGTTTAAAAGGAGACCATCCTGTCATTGGTACGGTAGTGTTAGTGTTGAAAAGGGAGACCATCCTGTCATTGGTAAGGTAGTGTTAGTGTTGAAAAGGGAGACTATCCTGTCATTGGTACGGTAGTGTTAGTGTTGAAAAGGAGACCAGCCTGTCATTGGTACGGTTGTGTTAGTATTGAAAAGGAGACCAGCCTGTCATTGGTAAGGTAGTGTTAGTGTTGGTAAGGGGGGAAGCATGTCATGTGTACTGTTGTGTTAGTGTTGGAAAGGGAGACTGGCTAGTCATTGTTACGGTAGTGTTAGTGTTGAAAAGGGATGTAGCCTGTCATTAGTACGTTAGTGTTAGTGTTTGAAAAGGGGACCAGCCTGTCATTGGTACGGTAGTGTTAGTGTTGAAAAGGAGACCAGCCTGTCATTGGTATGGTAGTGTTAGTGTTGAAAAGGGAGACCATCCTGCCATTGGTACGATTGTGTTAGTGTTTGAAAAGGAGACCAGCCTGTCATTGTTAAGGTAGTGTTAGTGTTGGAAAGGGAGGAATCCTGTCATGTGTACTGTTGTGTTAGTGTTGGAAAGGGAGACTAGCCTGTCATTGGTACGGAAGTGTTAGTGTTGAAAAGGGATACTAGCCTGTCATTGGTACGGTAGTGTTAGTGTTTAAAAGGGAGGCTAGCCTATCATTTGTGCCATAGTGTTAGTGTTGATAAGCCCGTCATATATCGATTTGGTGAATGGCATGCCACGTGACGAGTTGACAGACAGTGTTTGGTCTAACTAAGAACAAAGTTTTGCCTTGTGAATGTCTCTCTTCTTCAACCTTCGTTGTCTTTGTGCAGTTGTCGGACTGTTGTTGTTGTTGTTGTTGTTGTTGTGGCTGATTTGATCTAGAAGGTTGAGCACAAAGCTTATCTTCCTCCTTGTTGTTTATGCTCTGGAAACTTGTGAGTCGTTGCGATGATTCAGTGGTGTTGTTGCCTGGGGGATAAATAAAATGTTTTTATCACTGACGTCGTTTCTAAAAGTATGTATGTATGTATGTATGTATGTATGTATGTATGTATGTATGTATGTATGTA
>JAXRKP010000110.1:297500-307500 GCA_037039925.1 Doris montereyensis | reverse complement strand
AGTTAGCGAAATGATTAGGTGGAAAAAGAGAAAGTGAGAGAGAGAGAGAGGAGGAGAGAGAGAGAGAGAGAGAGAGAGAGAGTGAGAGGGAGAGAGAGAGAGAGAGAGAGAGAGAGAGAGAGAGAGAGAGAGAGTGGGGGGACTTTGAGAAGAGAAATAGAGAGAGTGACAGGCATTCAGAGAGGGAAAGATAGAGACAGAAAGAGGCACAGACAAAGAGACAGGCACAGTAATAGAGAGAGACAGAGAGCGAGAGACAGAGAGCGACATAGACATAGACAGAGTACAGGAAGCAAAGAGATAGACAGAGTACAGGAAGCAGAGAGATAGAGAGAATGGAAGAAAGAGAGACAGAGAGAAACAGAGAGAGAGAGAGGAGAGAGGAGGGAGGGAGTGAGAGAGGGGGAAGGAGGGAGGAGAGAGAGATGACAGACAGACAGATAAAAGAGAGAGAGAGACATATATTTCAAAAAGATTTCAAAACGAAACCAGTCTATTACTGCTCAGTTTAAATACGTCATTGACTTCAAGCAGAAGTCAATTATTTCTATTGGCCTGTAAGGGATTTACGGCAAGTACGTGCGTGGTATTTAGCTGATACTAGTTTGTTGGTTAATTAAAATAGTTCCTCTTGTCTTGTACACGACTCTTTTTTCTTCTTCTTCTTACCAACGTTGTCTTCGTCATTCGTGACATTCTGTTCCCTCAAACGCCGACTTGTCCCTTTTCTAGTCCGAATCAATATGAAAGACGATGTTTCAGACTATAAATACCTAATAGAAATGGTTGTTTTTTTTTTTATAACAAATTTAAGAAAACAGACCAAAAAATAGTCAACGACAACAAACTAAAATTGTACAAAAGAAAACAAATTGGGACGCCGGACGAAATCGAACTCGTTGCCTCTACGTCGACACCCATCGCCTCGCCATCAACAGAAAAATTTTTCTATCTATCTACGCTCCCTTACTTCGATTTACTAAAAATATATATTTTTTAATTCAAGTTTTCATTAACGAGTATTTTCTCACTACGAATGCGCAGCGCGTTGAGTCGGCCACACCACCAGTCCACGGTCACTAACGAGGGCTTTGTCCATCACACTCACAGCCCATTTGGTACCACGCCCATCAGCCTGGTAATCCAGTTAGACAATGCTTTGTGCAGCAGCCCCGCACGCGCATCCTGCTCGTTGGCACGAGGGCGCGTCGTGTTGGAGGAAACCCGAGCCGACCACTTAACACCTTAACCACAATGCCTTTGGCGACAAATCTGACACACTTCCGGTCGGACGTCGAATCTGCATAATGTTTTATTATCTCTCTTCCCCGACTCCGCGCAACCCCCTTTCTTTCTCTCGCGTCTCTCTCTCTCTCTCTCTCTCTATCTCTCTCTCTCTCTCTCTCTCTCTCTCTCTCTCTCTCTCTCTCTCTCTCTCTCTCTCTCTCTCTCTCTCTCTCTCTCTCTCTCTCTCTCTCTTCCAAACTCTCGTGTGTCATCCTGCTACTCTTCCTCCCAGTGAAGAGGGTTTGTCTTTTCCTTTTTACATATGTCTTTATAATCCTACTGTTTCCTCTTTTAATTCGCCCTGAGGCCACGGCATATTGTGGCGCACACCTCCAATTGAGCAAATGAAATAATCCAATGTACATGTGATTTGACTGGTGATGTTAAGGCAACGCTTCTTTCCACTTGCTCCGTTCACTTGTATAAGCATTTTATTATTTCTCCCTTGGTTCAAGGTGAGATCGCCGCATACCATAACGGTTATCACTGCATACCATAACGGTTATCGCTGCATACCATAACGGTTATCGCCGCATACCATAACGGTTATCGCTGCATACCATAACGGTTATCGACGCATACCATAACGGTTATCGCTGCATACCATAACGGTTATCGCCGCATACCATAACATAACGGTTATCGCTACATACCATAACATAACGGTTATCGCTACATACCATAACATAACAGTTATCGCTACATACCATACCATAACGGTTATCGCTGCATACCATAACATAACGGTTATCGCTACATACCATACCATAACGGTTATCACTACATACCATACCATAACGGTTATCGCTGCATACCATAACATAACGGTTATCGCTACATACCATACCATAACTGTTATCGCTGCATACCATAACATAACGGTTATCGCTACATACCATAACATAACGGTTATCGCTACATACCATAACATAACGGTTATCGCTGCATACCATAACATAACGGTTATCGCTACATACCATAACGGTTATCGCCGCATACCATAACGGTTATCGCTGCATACCATAACGGTTATCGCTACCATATATCGCTACATACCATATAACGGTTACCGCGCATACCATAACGGTTATCGCTACCCATAACGGTTATCGCTAATACCATAACGGTTATCGCTACATACCATAACATAACGGTTATCGCTACATACCATAACGGTTATCGCTACATACCATAACTGTCTGTTATCGCTACATACCATAACGGTTATCGCCGCATACCATAACGGTTATCGCCGCATACCATAACGGTTATCGCTGCATAACATAACGGTTATCGCTGCATACCATAACGGTTATCGCTGCATACGATAACGGTTATCGCTGCATACCATAACGGTCAAGCAATCAAATTACATCGAGATGACGTGTTGATTCGATTTTACCCACATGCACAACGAAGGTGATCTCGGGGTTTGTTTTCAGGTAGGGTTTTTTAATGTTGCCCAGACTGCCCTGTAAACAGCCCCAGGGATCCGCACACGGACGGGACCTCCTTTTTTATCATCCGTCTCCAATAGGGCTAGGTGTCGATCCGCCTACCCGGACCAGGGCGGTAGATTGCAGTCGATAAAGTCGGGAAAATATTCAACGTTTGGGAGGAGCTTGAACCCACGACCTTTTTGGTTGAGAGGCCATTTCTCAACTCGTACAGTACACACGAGGCCTTTCAGGCTTTTCGTGCTGACGCTGTAATATTTGTGTTTTTGTTTGTTTGTGATGTACAAGGTTGTATTTGCAAAGACAAATTCTGCTGTTGGTTTTTTTTGGGTTTTTTTTTTGGGGGGGGGGGGGGTTTGAATCTTTGACAACCTGGACCTACGACCCTTTCATTGCAACCCTGCGGCGAAATCTTGAGATAACCCCGAGAGGGAGAGAGAGAGATTGAGATATATATATATATGATATGTATATATCTCTGTTTCTATATGTCTGTCTGTCTGTCTGTCTGAGAGAGAGAGAGAGAGAGAGAGAGAGAGAGAGAGAGAGAGAGAGAGAGAGAGAGAGAGAGAGAGAGAGAGAGAGAGAGAGAGAGAGAGAGAGAGAGAGATTAACTGATTTAGTTTAAAGAATTCAAAGCTTTCTCTCTCTCTCTCTACAAGAAGGCCTGCCTACTACCAGAAGTTGTTCATACCATGTTTGCTTGCCCCCTGCTCCCCCCTCCCATCTTCAACTGTTATGCCTTCAGTCCAATGTATTTCTTTTTTTTTCCCTTTCTCTTACAGTTATAGAGCAAAATATTGAGCAAGAGGAACATACTAACAAGTCTTCAGCCGATCTCAGAATACGCAAAACGCAGGTACGTTTTTTTTCAGTAGCTATTCTTGTGTTATATTATTATTGGCATTACATGATAATATTGCGTTATCACTATTGTTATTATTAACTATATAAGACAACAAAAATAAGGCGCAAAAAAATTTAAAACAAAATCAAGAACACAAACAACACAGCAACTGCAACAGCAACTGCAACAGCAACTGTAACAGCAACTGCAACAGCAACTGCAACAGCAACCAACAACAACAGCAACAGCAACAGCAACTGTAACAGCAACTGTAACAGCAACTGCAACAGCAACTACAACAGCAACTGCAACAGCAACTGCAACAGCAACAGCAACTGCAACAGCAACTGCAACAGCAACTGCAACAGCAACTGTAACAGCAACTGCAACAGCAACTGCAACAACAACAGCAACTGCGACAGCAACTGTAACAGCAACTGCAACAGCAACAGAATGAATGCGTTGACTTTGTTTGTATCATCGTGATTCCAGTAGAAAGTCGTAGCCAGCCTGTCCCTGCTGACTTGATTTGATTTTGACTTACCCACACACACCACTAAGGTGATCTCGGGGTTTTTGGGTAGGATTTTTTTTTTAATTGTGCCCGGACTGCCCTGTAAACAGCCAAGGGATCTTTAACGTGCACATGGCGTTGTGATCTGCACACGGGACCCCCTTCTTGCCGTCCCGTCTCCGATGGGACTAGGTGTCGATCCAGCTACCTGGACCGGGGGGGGGTAGTTACTCGAAATAATTTGGATTTTCAACCGTTGGTGGGGCTTGAACCCACTACCTTTTGATTGAGAGGCAGAAAACTTTGCCTCTGAACTACCGAGTCCCCCTCCTTGCTGGCAATGCCGTCGGTGGCCACAGTGATTAGACTGTCGGGTTTAGGATCGTGAGATGATGGGTTCGAATCCTGGCAATGCTAGGTCGGACGTTGTGTTTCTTGGGGGGGAGTTTTTCTCGCCCGACTGACCCCAGCTTTCGAATGAGTACCAGTATCCACTGACCAGAAGAAAAAAACAATAACCAACGACACACTTGTTTTACTTCACGCTATAGAAACCGGAATAAGCTCCGGCTGACTCTCAGGGCCGTAACGACGACCTTGAAAGAACTTTACCTTATTTTCATTGACATGTGCAATAGAGTAGATTCCAACACCACGTCTGCCATTGACCTTCGAGAAAGAGACGACAACCATCAAGGCAGCTGTCTGCAATCAATGGGGAGAAAATCATAGCAGCTATAACCCCAAAGATCCTGATACACCGACTTGACAGAAAGTCCCAGGTCACACTTTTCAGACTCGGGACTGGGTACAACCGTCTTCATCAACACATGTATCGCTATTTGAAAGTTGGGGAATCAGAAGGGTGTGAGTGTGGAGTGTCCCACCAGAACACTGAACATATTCTCCAGCAGCATCCGCTCCATACACCAGATAGAACAGCGATATGGCCGGGAGAAGCACCTCTGAAAGAAAAGCTCTACGGCCCTTTATAGAGTCTGCAAAAGGCTGCAATTCATGGAGACAAACTGCATCCTGATCTGACCCGCTGGCAGAGATCGAAGAAAAAGGAGAAAGAGAAGAAGGAAAGAAGAAGAAGAAGAAGAAGAAGAAGAAGAAGAAGAAGAAGAAGAAGAAGAAGAAGAAGAAGAAGAAGAAGAAGAAGAAGAAGAAGAAGAAGAAGAAGACACAACACCACGTGATTATGGTCCATGCAAGTTTTCACAGCAGTGCTTTCCCTTTTTTGCATTGTCGGTGGCCCAGTGGTTAGGCTGCCGTAGTGGGGATGATGAGGCCTCTAGTTCGTATCTTAATGAAGCCCAGGCCCGCCGTTGTGTTCCTAGGGAAAGGCATTTAGCACGCACTTTCCCCACTCTACCCAGGTGCAAATGGGCACAAGCTCTAGCTTGGGAGAAAAAACCTGCTTCAGACTCACCTGGCCAGGAGGTGATTATCGGCACCTGTTCCGCTTCGCGCTATAGAAACCGGGTTAAGCTCCGGCTGTATAGGCCTGAAGGGCCATGAAGGAACTTTCCCTTTTGGTGTGTTTCACCGTATTTTGGTCTTTAAAGCTGTAAATGGTGAACTTTTCATGCCATTAGATCAGCTGCAGCTAACAAGTAACTCAGTAGCATCTAGATCAGGCCGTCTAACATACACGTTACAATCTTCGAACAGTGGTTGTCACCCGTTTTTTTAATTTTAGCCTCGTACAGCAAAAGTGTAGAACAAACTGACACCAGAAATTATTAAACTCCCGAACAATAGCTCTGAAGATTTCAGATGTTAACATGACTTCATTCATTTATGCATGCGTTTAATCATTCATCTCGTTCCTACCTTGGCCAATGTAAACGACACAATTCTTGTTATTTAAAAATCGCTGTATACAAAAATGTCTCACTTTTACAAAAGCGACCCTTGCATAAATACATTGCATTGAATAATATTAAAGCCCCATAGGAACAAAGACGAGACAAATGCTAGGAATAGACGGGGTGGGAGGAACCTGGCCACCATGGGGATCGAACCCGCGACCTCTGCGTCGGCACCCATCGCCTTGCCGTGAAAAAAAAAAGCCGGTTACCAACCATGCGTTTGCGCTTTTCTGTCTATTGCTTGTATTTGTCTCGTCTTTGTTTCTATGGAGCTTATTATTATTATTATTATTATTATTATTATTATTATTATTATTATTATTATTATTATTGTTATTGTTAGTGTTATTGTTAGTGTTATTATTGTTATTGTTAGTGTTATTATTATTATTATTATTATTATGATTATTATTATTATTATAATGATTATTATTATGATTATTATTATTATTATGATTATTATTATTATTATTATTATTATTATTATTATTATTATTATTATTATTATTATTATTATTATTATTATGATGATGATGATTCAATGTCATTTCTTTCCTTTCGACACACCCCCTTGCCTCACTGTTTTGTCTTTAAAACATAACATAATAATATGATAATTCTGGCTCGCAGCATGCAACACTGTCTCGCAAGTTTGTGGAGGTGATGAACGACTACAATGCCTGTCAGATCGACTACCGGGAGCGATGCAAGGGGCGAATCAAGCGGCAGCTGGCTATCAGTAAGTCAATTGGGCTTGCCACCGCCCCCGCCCCCCTTTTCCCCCTCCCAAATCCCCCTCCCCCTCCCTCTCCAAATGTTTCCATATTACTTGTGTTTATTAGAAGTAGAATGATAGATTGCAAATGTGCTGGTGATTTGTGTTCGGCAAAAGAAAGTTGACTGGATGTGTTAGTTTTTGTTAGGGTCGTAGTGACCATGCTGGGGGTGATTTGAACCAAATTCCTCTCTCTCTTTCTCTTTCTGTGTCTCTGTCTTTCGTATCTGCCTGTATGTCCGTCTCTCTGTCTCTTTCTGTCTCTCTCTATCTCTGTCTGTCTCTGTCTCTGTCTCTGTCTCTGTCTGTCTGGCTGTCTGTCTGTCTGTCTGTCTGTCTGTCTCTCTCTCTGTCTGTCTGTCTCTCTCTCTCTGTCTGTCTCTCTCTCTCTCTCTCTCTCTCTCTCTCTCTCTCTCTCTCTCTCTCTCTCTCTCTCTCTCTCTCTCTCTCTCTCTCTCTCTCTCTCTCTCTCTCTCTCTCTCTCTCTCTACATATATATATATATATCATCTCTCATCTCTCTCTCTGGCCTCACGGTTATACTCTAGGACGTTGTATTTTCAGGACTTAGATTTGAACGTGGAAACGCTAGGTTTGATGTTCCTTTGGTAAGACACTAAGTATGTGTTTCCTCACTAAAACCCTTGTCGTCAAATGGGTGTCAAAATCAGCTTGGCAGTATAATCTGCTATAGACTAGCGTCCTGTCCAGGAGATGATGTATTATCACCACTTACGCTTCACTCTACAGAAAACGTCACTCTACAGAAAACAGGATTAGCTCCAGCTTTGTGGGCTGTAAGAACCTCGAGGGAACAGTTTTCAGGGTTTGTTTTGAGGGGGGTTTTTTGGAGGGGAGGAGTTTTTTTTCATATAGCTTCCAGAAAATTGTTTTGCTTTTTATCCCGCTGAGCCAGCGGATTAACATGGACACAGGTAGTCCATAGGTGTACCTTGTGCATAGTGCCTGCCTTACATTGTGGACGTCCTAGGTTTGAATCCCGACCAGGGTTTACAGGTTAAACCCTGAATCGTTTTTAGTTGGGTGTTGTTTTTTATAGGGGACTGCTGAAATGAATACTCAGCCTCGTGTTATCTGGAGGTGGACAAATAACATCTGATTGTTTTGTGCATGTGGTACACATGAAAGATTTTGTGTGTGTACCTGTGGTGCACGTCAAATGATTGTGTTTGTACATGTTGTGCACGTCAAATGATTGTGTTTGTTCATGTGGTACACGTCAAATGATTGTGTTTGTACATGTGGTGCACGTCAAATGATTGTGTTTGTACATGTGGTGCACGTCAAATGATTGTGTTTGTACATGCGGTGCACGTCAAATGATTGTGTTTGTACATGTGGTGCACGTCAAATGATTGTGTTTGTACATGTGGTGCACGTCAAATGATTGTTCTTGTACATGGGGTACACGTCAAATGATTGTGTTTGTACATGGGTTACACGTCAAATGATTGTTTTTGTACATGTGGTGCACGTCAAATGATTGTGTTTGTACATGGGGTACACGTCAAATGATTGTGTTGTACATGTGGTGCACGTCAAATGATTGTGTTTGTACATGGGTTACACGTCAAATGATTGTTTTTGTACATGTGGTACACGTCAAATGATTGTGTGTGTACCTGTGGTGCACGTCAAATGATTGTGTTTGTACATGGGGTACACGTCAGAGGGTTGTGTTTGTACATGTGGTGCACGTCAGAGGATTGTGTTTGTACATGTGGTGCACGTCAGAGGGTTGTGTTTGTACATGGGGTACACGTCAAATGATTGTTTTTGTACATGTGGTGCACGTCAAATGAATGTGTTTGTACATGTGGTGAACGTCAAATGATTGTGTTTGTACATGTGGTACACGTCAAATGATTGTGTTTGTACATGGGGTACACGTCAAATGATTGTGTTTGTACATGGGGTACACGTCAAATGATTGTGTTTGTACATGTGGTGCACGTCAAATGATTGTGTTTGTACATGTGGTGCACGTTAAATGATTGTGTTTGTACTTGTTGTGCACGTTAAATGATTGTTCTTGTACATGAGGTGCACGTTAAATGATTGTTCTTGTACATGTGGTACACGTCAAATGATTGTGTTTGTACATGTGGTGCATTGTCAAATGATTGTGTTTGTACATGTGGTGCACGTCAAATGATTGTGTTTGTACATGGGGTGCACGTCAAATGATTGTTTTTGTACATGTGGTGCACATCAAATGATTGTTTTTGTACATGTGGTGCACGTCAAATGATTGTTTTTGTACATGTGGTGCACGTCAAATGATTGTTTTTGTACATGGGGTACACGTCAAATGATTGTTTTTGTACATGGGGTACACGTCAAATGATTGTGTTTGTACATGTGGTGCACGTCGAATGATTGTTTTTGTACATGTGGTGCACGTCAAATGATTGTTTTTGTACATATGGTGCACGTCAAATGATTGTTTTTGTACATGTGGTACACGTCAGAGGGTTGAGTTTGTCTATGTGGTGCACGTCAAATGTTTTTTTGTATATGTGGTGCACGTCAAATGATTTTTTTTGTATGTGTGGTGCACGTCAAATGATTTTTTGTTGTACATGTGGTACACGTCAGAGGGTTGTGTTTGTACATGTGGTACACGTCAGAGGGTTGTGTTTGTACATGTGGTACACGTCAGAGTGTTGTGTTTGTACATGTGTTACACGTCAGAGGGTTGTGTTTGTACATGTGGTACACGTCAGAGGGTTGTGTTTGTACATGTGGTACACGTCAGAGGTTGTGTTTGTACATGTGGTACACATCAGAGTGTTGTACGTCGGAGTGTTGTGTTTGTACATGTGGTACACGTCAGAGGGTTGTGTTTGTATATGTGTTACACGTCAGAGGGTTGTGTTTGTACATGTGGTACACGTCAGAGGGTTGTGTTTGTACATGTGGTACACGTCAGAGTGTTATACGTCGGAGTGTTGTGTTTGTACATGTGTTACACGTCAGAGGGTTGTGTTTGTACATGTGGTACACGTCAGAGGGTTGTGTTTGTACATGTGGTACATGTCAGAGGGTTGTGTTTGTACATGTGGTACAGGTCAGAGTGTTGTACGTCGGAGTGTTGTGTTTGTACATGTGGTACACGTCAAAGTGTTGTGTTTGTACATGTGGTACACATCAGGGGTTGTGTTTGTACATGTGGTACACGTCAGAGGGTTGTGTTTGTAAATGTGGTACACATCAGAGGAT
>JAXRKP010000110.1:247500-295000 GCA_037039925.1 Doris montereyensis | reverse complement strand
GCAAGTAAAGAATGGTAGTAGTAGTAGTGGTAGTAGTAGTAGTGGTGGTAGTGGTAGTAGAGTAGTAGTAGTGGCAGTAGCAGTGCAGTGGTGGTGGTGGTAGTAGTAGTAGGTAGTGGTAGTAGTAGTGAGTGGTAGTGGTAGTGGTAGTGGTAGTGGTAATGGTAATGGTAATGGTAAGGAGTAGTAGAAGTAGTAGTAGCAGTAGTAGTAGTGGTAGCAGTAGTAGGTGGTAGAGTAGCAGTAGTAGTGGTAGTAGTAGTGGTAGTAGTAGTGGTAGTGGTAAGTGTGGTAGCAGTAGTAGTGGTAGTGGTAGGTAGTGGTAGTAGCAGTGGTAGTAGTAGTAGTAGCAGTAGTGGTAGTAGTAGTAGTGGTTGTAGTAGTAGTAGTAGTGGTAGTGGAAGTGGTGGTGGTAGTAGTAGTGGTAGCAGTAGTAGTAAGTAGTAGTAGTAGTAGTAGTAGTAGTGACTAGTAGTGGTGGTAGTGGTAGTGGTGGCAGTAGTAGTGGCAGTAGGTAGTAGTAGTAGTAGTAGTGGTGGTAGTGGTAGTAGTGGTAGTGGTAATGGTAGTGGTGGTAAGTAGTAGTAGTAGCAGTGGTAAGTAGTAGTAGTAGTAGTAGTAGTAGTAGGGAGTAGTGGTGGTAGTGGTAGTAGTAGTAGTAGTGGTGGTAGTGGTAGTGGTAGTAGTGGTAGTGGTAGTAGTAGTGGCAGTGTGGTGGTAGTGGTGGTGGCAGCAGTAGCAGCAGTGGTAGTGGTAGTGGTAGTGGTGGTGGTAGTGTAAAGTGTGGTAGTGGTGATTAGTGAAGTAATGGTAGTGGTAGTGGTAGTGGTAAAGCAGTAGTAGTAGTGGTAGTGGTAGTGAGTAGTAGTGGTAGTAAAGTGGTAGTAGTGGTACTGGTAGTAGTAGTAGGTAGTGGTAGTAGTAGTAGTGCTAGTGGTGGTGAAATAGTAGTAGTAGTGGTAGTGGTAGTAAGAAGTACTAGTAGTGGTAGTAGTGGTAGTGGTTAGTGGAGACTAGTAGTACTGGTGGTGGTAGTGGTAGTAGTGGTAGTAGTAGTAGTAGTGGTGGTAAGAACTAGTAGTAGTAGTAGTAGTAGTAGTAGTAGTAGTATTAGAACTAGTAGTGGTAGTAGTAGTAGTAGTAGTAGTAAGTACTAGTAGTAGTAGTAGTAATAGTGAACTGGTAATAATAGTAGTAGTAGTAGTAAGAACTAGTAGTAGTAGTAGTAGTAGTAGTAGTAGTAGTGGTAGTATTATAAATAGTAGTAGTATATAGTAGTAATAGTAATAGTAGTAGTAGTAGTAGTAGTAGTAGTAGTAGTGGTGGTAGCAGCAGCAGCAGTAGTAGTAGTAGTAGTAGTAGTAGTAGTAGCAGTAGAACTAGTAGTAGCAGCAGCAGCAGCATTAGTGGTGGTAGCACTATTACTAGTAGTAGTACTAGTAGTAGTAGTAGTAGTAGTAGTAGTAGTAGTAGTAGTAGTAGTAGTAGTAATAGTTGCACTATTGTCCAAGCTCCTAGCCAAACCATCGAATCACCACGTTATATAAAGTAGTAAGGCATGCAAGTTTGAGTAATCCAAATTAAATATGCTCACCTGCTCACTATTCTCTCTGTTGCCAACAGCCGATCGCACCATCACCAACGAAGAGCTGGAGGACATGATTGAGTCCAGGAATCCAGCCATCTTTACCCAGGGGTGAGTCAGGTGTTAGGGAACGTAATAACACCGGGGGGGGAGAAAATAAGAATGAATGAAAACAGACAGACTCTCTCTCTCTCTCTCTCTCTCTCTCTCTCTCTCTCTCTCTCTCTCTCTCTCTCTCTCTCTCTCTCTCTCTCTCTCTCTCTCTCTCTCTCTCTCTCTCTCTCTCTCTCTCTCTCTCTCTCTCTCTCTCTCTCTCTCTCTCTCTCTCTCTCTCTCTCTCTCTCTCTCTCTCTCTCTCTCTCTGCTTTGCAATCTTTGCATTGGTGGTAACATCATAATCACCATCATCATCATGATCACCACCACCATCATCACCATCATCATCATCATCATCACCATCATCATTACCATCATCATCATACGTCATCGTTGTAAATTCATCTGCATTGAAATCATCATGATCACATCTATTATGACTGTCATCGTTGTTGTCACCGTCATGTATATATTGATCCATGATAACAGGTAATGAAATGATTCGTAATCTACAATAAAAATGTTTCATAATATTTGCACATTATATATATATGCATTCTACGTTTGCATGCACTCACTGCAACAAAAACAAATTTCCCATTTGTGGATAATAACATGCATTCAATGTAATTCAATTAAGTACAATACAATTCAAATAATTCAATTCAACACTTCAATTCAATTCTACAGAATTCTATTCAATTCAATTCAATACAATTGAATTCAATTCAGCACAATGCAATTCAATTCAACACAATTCAATTCAATTCAATACATTCAATTCAATTCAGCAGAATGCAATTCAATTCAACACAATTCAATTAACACAATTCAATTCTACAAATCAATTCAACACAATTTAGTTCAATTCAACACAATTCAATTCAACACAATTCAATCCAGCAGAATTCAATACTACACGATCAATTCAACACAATTCAATTCAATTCAACACAATTCAATTAAATTCAATTCAATACAATTCAATTTAACGCAATTCAATTTAGCACAATTCAATTGAATTCAAAAATTCAATTCAATTCAATAGAATTAAACACAATTCAATTCAATTTAATACAATTCATTACATTTCATCACAATTCAATTCAACACTATTCAATTCAACACAATTCAATTCAACACAATTCAACTCAACACAATTCAATTCAACACAATTCGATTCAATTCAATTTAATTCAACACAATTCAATTCAATTCAATTTAATTCAACACAATTCAACACAATTCAATTCGATTCAACAGATCATCATGGAGACCCAACAAGCCAAACAAACCTTAGCAGACATAGAGGCTCGTCACAATGACATCATGAAGCTGGAGACGTCTATACGTGACCTGCACGACATGTTTATGGATATGGCTATGCTAGTTGAAAGTCAGGTGAGTCTTAACGGTAATACAAGATAAGATAAGATAAGATAAGATAAGATATTATCCTTTATTGATCCTTAAACAGGACATTTTTTATTTTATTTGATTTACCCACACCCACAGCTATGGGGATCTCGAGGGGGGAGGGGTTGGGTTTTGCCCGGACTGCCCTGTAAACAGCCAAGGGATCTTTAACGTGCACAGAGTGATCTGTTCACGGGACCTCCTTTTTTATCGTCGGTCTCCAATGAGACTAGATTTTGATCCACCTACCTACCTCTACTCTCTCTCTCTCTCTCTCTCTCTCTCTCTCTCTCTCTCTCTCTCTCTCTCTCTCTCTCTCTCTCTCTCTCTCTCTCTCTCTCTCTCTCTCTCTCTCTCTCTCTCTCTCTCTCTCTCTCTCTCTCTCTCTCTCTCTCTCTCTCTCTCTCTCTCTCTCTCTCTCTCTCTCTCTCTCTCTCTCTCTCTCTCTCTCTCTCTCTCTCTCTCTCTCTCTCTCTGTTTACCCACAACCACCAGCATTAGCTTGGGAGTAAAAACAGCGTCAGACAAGAGTCCTCTCCAGGAGGTGGATTATTATCACCTGTTCCGCATCATGCTATAGAAACCGAGATAAGCTCTGGCTGTATGGGCCTCAATTACCTTAAAAAGAACGTTTCTTACTGCTTCACACCAAGGTTGATCTCGAGAGTTTTTTTGTTTGTTTTGTTTCTCCTGGACTGCCCTGAAAACAGCCAAGGGATATTTTATGTGCACAGAGTGTTGTGATATGCACACAGGGCTTAGGTGTGGATCCACCACCTACCATGTTCAGGGGAGGCGGTGGCGGGGGGGGGGGCGTAGATTTTCTCAAAATAAAGAAAACTCGAAAAAAATGTTTTCAGCCGCCAGGGCTCAACCCATGACAGTATGATTGAGAGGTTAACAACGTTGCCCTCCACACCCCGTCGTCGTAAAAGGGATTTTTTTTAGAATTTTGTTGTTACTGTTTGTGCCAAATTGATTTGTTTTCTTTGTAAACCACTTATTTTCCCTTTCCTTCCTCTTCCCTTCCTTCCCTTCCCTTCCTTCCCTTGACCCCAGGGAGAAATGATAGACCGCATAGAGTACAATGTGGAACAAGCAGTCGATTACATAGAGACGGCCAAAATGGACACGAAAAGGCAGTCAAGTACCAGAGCAAAGCTAGGCGGGTAAGTTCTCCTTCTTTACACGTTTTTAAAGAGAGAAAACAGGAACTACTTTTAATTGTTTGATGTTCTATTTAGATGTTAGTGTAGATTTGTGTATACATATATTTTGTTCTTATTTACGTCACCTCAGTTTACAATTGCCGTATGTCCATTCAATGCATTGTTGATAAATCAGGCGTTAAAGATTTATTTAAACTGTCGTATATTTACAAGATATTTGGGAGATTCAACCCATTTTAAATGTAAATTTGAATTTTTATACTTAAGAGTAACGAATGGTCTTGAAAATTCGAGGACATAAGTCAATTGCTCATGGAAGGTGTTTTAGGTTGTTTTGTTTTTGTTTTTTGGGGGGGGGGGGGGTGGGTTAACTCATAACTTATGAAAAGTGGACATACGACTATTGTAAACCGAGGTGACGCTTTACCAATGGGAACGGCAAGAGATTCAGAAGTGACAATTTGACATGGCGCATAACATACACATGTGTGCACCAGAAATGCATTAGTGTTGTGGAGGCCATCAATGTGATGCCTGGAGAGATATTAGCCTACAAGCAAGTCCTTTTCTTTTCAATTTTTTAAATATTTATTTTTTTTAAAGTCAAAAGTCTATAAACACATTGTCCTCGGCCGAATGAGCATTGACGCAATAAAACCATAAATAATAAAACCATCAGTACAATGTCTTGTCACTTCTAAGACACTTGTCATATTCATTGTTATGTGTACTAGATGTATTCATTGTTCCATGTACTAGATGTATTTATTGTTTCATCTACTAGATATATTCATTGTTCCATGTACTATATGTATTCATTGTTCTATGTACTAGATGTATCCATTGTTCTATCTACTAGATGTATTCATTGTTCTATCTACTAGATGTATTCATTGTTCTATCTACTAGATGTATTCATTGTTCTATCTACTAGATGTATTCATTGTTCTATCTACTAGATGTATTCATTGTTCTATCTACTAGATGTATTCATTATATATTCATTGTTCCATGTATTAGATGTCTTCATTGTTCTGTTACTAGATGTATTCATTGACACAGCCAAGAGAGTCCTATATTGGAATCGCCCGGATGCTGGAAGGAAGCACAGCCAAGAGAGTCCTATGTGGAATCATCAGATGCCGGAAGGAAGCACAGCCAAGAGACCTATATTGGAATCCCTCGGGTGCCGGAAGGAAGCACAGCCAAGAGAGCCCTTTATTGAGCCCCGGCGCTGGAAGAGGCTCAGCCGAGAATTCTTATATTGAATTCCCTGACAGAAGGAAGCAACAGCCAAGAGAGCCTATGTTGGAATCCTCGGGTGCCGGGAGGAAACACAGCCAAGAAAGCCCTATATTGGAATCCCTTCAAAGCGAAGGAAGCACAGCCAAGAGAGCCCTTTATTGGAGTCCCAGCGTGCCGGAAGGAAGCACACAACAGATCCTATATTTGAATCCCATTGGTGCTGGAAGTTAGAGGCCCAGCCAAGAGAGCCCTATGTTGAATCCCAGCCCTTAAAGGAATCCCACAGCCAAGAGAGCCCTATGTTGGAATCCCACAGCCAATAGAGCCCTATGTTGAAGCCCACAGCCAAGAGAGCCCTATGTTGGAATCCCACAGCCAATAGACAGCCAGCGAGAGCCCTATGTTGGAATCCCACAGCCAATAGAGCCCTATGTTGGAATCCCACAGCCAAGAGAGCCCTATGTTGGAATCCCACAGCCACGAGAGCCCTATGTTGGAATCCCACAGCCAAGAGAGCCCTATGTTGGAATCCCACAGCCAATAGAGCCCTATGTTGGAATCCCACACTCAAGAGAGCCCTATGTTGGAATCCCACAGCCAAGAGAGCCCTATGTTGAGTCCCCCTGGTGCCGGAAAGGAAGCACAGCCAAAAGAGCTTCCCACAGCCCTGTGCACACACAGCCAAGAGAGCCCTATATTGAGTCCTCGCAAAGCCGGAAGGAAGCACAGCCAAGAGAGCCCTATATTGGAGTCCTCTCTGGGTGCCGACAGCACAGCCAAGAAAGCCCTATATTGGAACTTAAGTGCCAGAAGGAAGTACAGCCAAGAGAGCCCTATATTGGAATCCCTGCGCCAGAAGGAAGCACAGCCAAGAGAGCCCTTGGAATCCCTTGGGTGCCAGAAGAAAGCACAGCCAAGAAAGCCCTATATTGGAATGCCTTGGGTGCCATGGTGTATACAGTTAATATAGGCGAAAAGTGTAAGACTGTATGGATGTATACAGCTAAGAGCAGGATGTATACAGCTAATAAGGAAAAGTGTAGAGACTGTATGGATGTATACAGCTAATATAGGGGAAACTGTATGGATGTATGCAGAAAAAGTCTGTGGCGGATGTATACAGCTAATATAGGGGGAAAGTGGGGTAGGAAGGGGGGATTTGAATTGCATTTAATTTGCCTACTTGACCTGTACGTGTAGTGTATATTATAAAAGGTACGTACATGTATTTGTTCTTCTTTTGACCTTTCCAATGTCTCGCCATAATTCTGCCATTCGATTTTGACAATATCCATGTGTTTACATCCAATGTACTTTCTTTGTTTCTTTTCTTTTTTTGCATTCCAATTCCAGTTTTTGTATGTCCACTTTTGGTGAATGCCGTTTGTGCGCGCCTCCCCCCTCCCCTCCCCGTCGGCCTCCCTTCCCCTACCTCCTTCTTTTGCTGTGGCTTATTGCTATAATATTAATATTGTGACTTTGAAAGTCGGTGAAAGTGTTAGTAGTGTGTAGTGGTAGAGAAGTCGAAGCTCCCAAACCAAGAAAAGAGTTGAGTTAGTCTGATCTGATCTGATCTGATCTGATCTGATTTGATTTGATTTGATTTGATTTGATTTGATTTACCCACATCCACAACTGGGGTGATCTCGTGGTGTGTTGTTTTGGGGGTTTTTTGTTTGGTAGGATTTTTATTTTTATTTTGGCCGGACTGCCTTGTAGACAGCCAAGGGATATTTAACGTGATAGAGTGTTGTGATGATCTGTACACGGGACCTCCCTTTTTTTATCGTCCATTTCCTCTCCAATGGGACTAGGTGTCGATCAATCTACCTGACCGGTAGATTTTTTTGTTTTTAAAACATTAAAAAACGCGAGAAAAATTTTTTTTTTATCATCCGTTTGCGGGGGCTCGGAACCAATACCTTTTTTGTTGACAGGCCGACACCTTGCCTCTGGACTACCGAGTGACCCTTGAGTTGGAGTAGTTGGGCATTGGTTCGAAAGCTGACAGGATTTTTTGTTTAAAAAAATTTCAGGGAGAAAATATGTGAACAATATTAAGTAAAGGACACCGATGTGACCGCTTGTACTGTCATGCTTTGTTTGTTATTTATTTGCTGCGGCTGCTGGAGTTTGGAATGCCAGGTCAAGACGATGACATTGACAATGGTGTTATTAATACATGTATTCGTAAGAGAAGTTTTCGTAAACGTAACGGGTTAGTTGACTTGCAGGTAACTATTGCCACCTCTAAGTTTTCTAAACGTGCCTTCTGGAACGTTTAGTTGACTGTCTCTACTGTAGTGATTGAACTCTTTTCTCTCCTCTCTATATCTCTTTTTATCTCTCTCTCTCTTTTCTCTCTCTCTCTCTCTCTCTCTCTCTCTCTCTCTCTCTCTCTCTCTCTCTCTCTCTCTCATTCTCTCTCTCTCTCTTTCTCTTCTTCTCTTTCTCTCTCTCTCTCTCTCTCTCTCTCTTTCTCTCTCTCTTTCTCTCTCTCTCTCTTTCTTCTCTCTTCTCTCTCTCTTTCGCAACACGCACATTCCCCCACCTCTCTTCTCTCTCTCTCTCTCTCTCTCTCTCTCTCTCTCTCTCTCTCTCTTCTCTCTCTCTCTCTCTCTCTCTCTCTCTCTCTCTCTTTCTCTCTCTCTCTCTCTCTCTCTCTCTCTCTCTCTCTCTCTCTCTCTCTCTCTCTCTCTCTCTCTCTCTCTCCTAGTCAGATGGCGATATAAGTTTGCTATGTAGGCCCGGATGCCTTATATTTTCTTTTGGTGTCATTTACATATTCTTTTTTTTTTTTTAATATATATATATATATATATATATATTAAGATGTTTTATATAAATATAAACACAATATCCATTTTTATTTCATTAAACCTTTTGTTTTACTATAAATATAAACACAATATCCATTTTTATTTCCTTATTTAAACCTTTTTGCTCTTATGAAATGAAACAAGATACATGTATCTACACCATCGCTTATCATACACTCACTATGTATTTATATTCATATTATATTTACTATGCTTCACTATTAGATGCTCTTTATTTATGATTTTCTATACTAGTAGAGATGAGGAGGTGGGTTATGACAAGATAATAATAATAATGACGATAATAATAATAACAATAATAACTATGATGATAACGGTAGAGACAATTATGATGACTTTTGTTTTATTTGATTAAAGGAAATTCAAGCCATTGACTCTTTTTTGTTTCTTTATTATTTCAAAATTACTTCATAATTTTAAGCTTTCGTTTGTGTGTGTGTCATATTATATATATATATATATATATATATATATATATATATATATATATATATAGAGAGAGAGAGAGAGAGAGAGAGAGAGAGAGAGAGAGAGAGATATATATATATATAACATCTGTGAACGGAGAGACGGACTATGCATCCACACATACACACATTTAGATGTTTATATTTATATTGTACGTATATGCACGCATCCAAAGACACACACACACAAACACACATTCAACCCACATATACACATACAAACGTTCAAAAGTGTGTTGATATGGATTGGCTATGTGGCTCTATGGACTTGACCAAAAGCATAAACACACTCATTGTTTATAAATAGTATGATGTGTGTTGCCAGAGGTAACAGGACTCATCCCTCAACCCTCAACCCTTGATTACAACCGATTGCGTCACTGAGACAGCTAGATTTGATTACAACCGATTGCGTCACTGAGACAGCTACATTTGATTACAACCGATTGCGTCACTGAGACAGCTAGATTTGATTACAACTGATTGCGTCACCGAGACAGCTACATTTGATTACAACCGATTGCGTCACTGAGACAGCTAGGGTTGTAAACCAATGTTGGTGTGACTACAAACTCACATCACTGTCAATGTGATTACAAACTCACATCACGCTCAATGTGATTACAAACTCACATCACTGTCAATGTGATTACAAACTCACATCACTGTCAATGTGATTACAAACTCACATCACTGTCAATGTGATTACAAACTCAGATCACTGTCAATGTGATCACAAACTCACATCAAACAATGTAATTACTCATCACTGTCAATGTGATTTCAAACTCACACCACTGTCAATCTGACTACAAACTCACATCACTGTCAATGTGATCACAAACTCCACATCACTGTCAATGTCATTACAAACTCACATCACTGTCAATGTCATTACAAACTCACATCACTGTCAATGTGATAACAAACTCACATCACTGTCAATGTGATCACAAACTCACATCACTGTCAATGTCATTACAAACTCACATCACTGTCAATGTGATCACAAACTCACATCACTGTCAATGTGATCACAAACTCACATCACTGTCAATGTGATTACAAACTCACATCACTGTCAATGTGATCACAAACTCACATCACTGTCAATGTGATCACAAACTCACATCACTGTCAATGTGATCACAAACTCACATCACTGTCAATGTGATCACAAACTCACATCACTGTCAATGTGATTACAAACTCACAGATCACTGTCAATGTGATTACAAACTCACATCACTGTCAATGTGATCACAAACTCACATCACTGTCAATGTGATCACAAACTCACATCACTGTCAATGTGATCACAAACTTACATCACTGTCAATGTGATTACAAACTCACATCACTGTCGATGTGATCACAAACTCACATCACTGTCAATGTGATCACAAACTCAGATCACTGTCAATGTGATTACAAACTCACATCACTGTCAATGTGATTACAAACTCACATCAATGTCAATGTAATTACAAACTCACGTCACTGTCAATGTGATTACAAACTCACGTCACTGTCAATGTAATTACAAACTCACGTCACTGTCAATGTGATTACAAACTCACATCACTGTCAAAGTGATTACAAACTCACATCACTGTCAATGTGATCACACACTCACATCACTGTCAATGTGATTGCAAACGTACATCACTGTCAATGTGATTACAAACTCACATCACTGTCAATGTGATTACAAACTCACATCACTGTCAATGTGATCACAAACTCACATCACTGTCAATGTGATTACAAACTCACATCACTGTCAATTGCTATTTAATTTGACTTGCCCACATCCACAGCTACTAAGATGGTCTCAGGGTTTTGGGTAGAATTGTTTTACATGTTGCAGATAAAACAGCCAAGAGATCTTTAACATGCACAGAGGTGATCTGCACACGGGACCTCCTTTTTTTTATCGTCCGTCTCAGATGGGACTAGGTGTCGATCCACCTACCTGGACCAGATATGGGGGGATAGATTTCCTTGTCGAAAAAAATCGAGAAAATGTGTCAACCGTTGACGGGGCTCGAACCCTACTTGTTGGTTGAGGAGGCCGACACCTTGCCTCTGGATTACCAAGTTCGCCCCCCTTAATGCGAATTGCACCATTGACGCCTCAGCGATGTTGAGTATGTCTTTTTGGGAATTTTTCTTTCTTTCTTTTTTTCTTTCATTATTTTACATAATTTATCGTTCCTCTTGCCCCAAAATTCACCCAAAGGTCTCCATAATAATTATGCTGTATGGCGTAGCTAAATTTCAACGTTTTGCGCTTATTTGTTTTCTTTTGGGAAAAAGGGGGACGGGTTGAGGTCGCTGGTTTGTTTTTTTGATTGTTGGGGTTGTTTCTTTTCTTATTAAAAAAAAGAAAATTCATGTGGTTTGATTTATTTTTTTAAGTTGCTTTTTTTACTACATGTATTACTATTACATGGCCAATTAAGTTGCAGTGAGAAACGACTTAAAACAAAAACAAACAACTAAACACTGCCATCCTCCAAGCCTCACCCCTCCCCACCCTCCCACCCCTTCTCTACTTTTTTTCCAAAGGAAGAGAAAATAAACAAAAAACAACAATGATATCATTTTCATAGCATCAATCTATGTGTCACGGTAATTAAGTCTCCAAGTATTCAGAGCCTTAAGTGTCAAATCATTTCTTTCTGGATTAGAAAAAAAGTTTACAAATGACCTACAAAAACCAAAATTTAAAAGAATAAATCTAAATAAATTGTTTTAATTAAAACATTTAAAATTTTAAATAATAATAATAATAATAATAGGAAGAAAAGAAATATATATATATATATATATATATATATATATATATATATATATATATATATATATATATATATATATATATATATATATATATATATATATATATATACATATATATATAAATTAAATACATAATATATAATAGAATATATTATATACAAACCAAAGTCAACGCAACAACAAGAACATTGGTCCTATACTTCTGTACCTGACAGGATGCACAGAAAGAAAGACAGACAGACAGACATGCAGACTGACATGTGACATGTGTATGTGGAGGGGGGGGGTGTCCTGTGTGTTTTAGCAGAGAATATTGCACCTAAACAAAACGAAACAAAATCTTATTAAATCGATTTAATATCAACACATTGTCATTACATGTACATGTATTACAATTACAATCCTTTCACCAACAGCATCGTTATTAGTCAGCACTTGCCATCCTCGTGCGTAATGTTAGCATTGGTTGTAGAAGGTGCTGATGTAGATATAGATGTTGTTGCTGATGTTGTCATTGCTGCCGTCGTTGTCGTTGTCGTCGTCAGTGAGCTTTTCAATGTTATCCTCATCCACAGCTTTCATCCACATCACCATCTCAAGGAATAATAAATGGTTTGTCCTCCGTAATTAACAAACTCTCTTTCATACTTCTTTAGTACGTAGTAACTTTAATAATGCTGTAGCTGTTGTGTTGTCGTTACTGTGTAAAGCGATGCATGGACACCTGTCGAAACGGATGAGAATGCATCAGTGGAATACACGCATTGACAGTGACATTTCAACGTCCTCAACAAATTAAACAAATGAAAATGTAGCATTAGTGTTCTATTTCTATGACTTAAATGATAAATTTAGTACTCATTTATCACCAATTATAATATTATTTTACAAAGTAAACTATGAATAAATTCGACAAATCTACTGAAAGGCTAGGCTATCCAATATTGTTTCTAGTCTACCATTGGTACTACTTGCTACACTCGATTGAACACGAACAAAGACAACCTGAAACTTGTCCGTTCCTAGTTTTTCATTCAGCAAGCCATTTAAGTGTCCTTGTGTCGTGAATACCAAGGGTTGGTTTAAGACAAACTGTGAGGCAATGGGCGTGTCGCTAGTGAGAGAAATGACGTTGAATAATGTTAAAGTCACATAGGAAACAATGAGAGCAATGGGCGTATCGATAGTGAAAGACGTGACATTGAATAATGTAATGTTACATAGGAAACAGTGATGTACGGGACACGTCGATAGGGAAAGAAATGGCATTGAATAATATGAAACTCACGTAGTCAAAACATAAAGAAGCGTTGTTGGCTCGGTTGGAAGCACGCTTTCTTTTCATAACAAGGCGGTGGGTTACGGGTTCGATCCTCGTGGTTTTGCCAGGTGGGGTTTTTTCTTCTTCTTCTGTCTATTCCTTGTATCTGTCTCGTTTTTTGTTTTCCTATTAGGCTTTGATATATCCAATGTCATTTCTTTGACTAAGGGTTGATTAGTCACTACTTTAGCAACAAGATACGTTGTAACTAATGTAACCGAAACCGTAGCGGCGTGACTTTGTAGTCACAACGACACTGGGTTCGAAACTCATGGCTGGCCCCCTTTTTTCCACAACGTTGTGTACTCTTAGCAAAAGGTACTCCGCTCTCCTGCTTTCCTCGTGACTCAGGTGTGAATGAGTAAGCCTGCTATAGGTAGAGAAAGATCTTGACAGACTGTTAGTATGAAACGCCCAACAGATTGCTGTACTGTCTGCTCCTAGGGAGTTGAGAAGGATTTTAGATGAAATGGCCTGCTGGGGGTTTAAGGATGTAGGGTCGGTGAGCCTGCGCTTATTGTGTGGGGATATGGACTATCAATCCATCTTTATCCTCTTTTTTATTTCTTAGTTTTTACTTTTCCACAAGATTGAGAGAAAAATGGCGTAAGTTTTTGTCTAGTTGACATGTTCAGGTCAAATCAACGAAACTATTTATGTAAATTAAAAACACAACTTTTTTTTTCTAATATTTTACAATATGCTCAAGTTCATCCTTGATATTTTATTTTTTTACTTTTTCTTCTTCATAATAAATGACCAACTCAATTCTTGAGTATTACTGAAAGTGCGCATATTTTAACTAACCCAAAATATTAATCCAATTTTGGTTTTTAATGTGATGTGTTTAATTCTGTTTTTGAAGTCTTCAGTGCTATCACTGAGTTTTACTTCTTTTTTTTTTAGTCTTCAGTGCTATCACTGAGTTTTAATTCTGTTTTTTTAGTCTTCAGTGCTGTCACTGAGTTTTAATTCTGTTTTTTGTCTCTTCAGTGCTATCACTGAGTTTTAATTCTGTTTTTTAGTCTTCAGTGCTATCACTGAGTTTTACTTCTGTTTTTGAAGTCTTCAGTGCTATCACTGAGTTTTACTTCTGTTTTTGAAGTCTTCAGTGCTATCACTGAGTTTTACTTCTGTTTTTGAAGTCTTCAGTGCTATCACTGAGTTTTACTTCTGTTTTTTCTTCAATGAAGTCTTCAGTTTTTGAAGTCTTCAGTGTGCTATCACTGAGTTTTACTTCTGTTGGCAGTCCATTCCACAGCTTTACTTACTGTACTAAGGATAAAACGAGTGCAGGTGACAATAAATGTTTGAAGATGAAACCATGTTTGTTTGACAGCCTGATCTGGTTGTTCTTGTCTTAAGTTTAAGTTGATTGAATAGAATAAACAGTGGCCATTTATAGCCTTAAATAAAATATTTATTTGATTTCTGACTCTATGTTCTTCTAAAGGTATTAATTGCAATTGGTCCATGTTGGTTTTTAGTATTTCCTTTAGTGTATGTATAATTATTAGTTACAAATTTTATGAAGAAGAAAGTTGATCGTATCTAATTATATAAAATTGTTCATGTTATAGATAATATTGATTATAAGTCATTTTTCAAATATTCTCCTGTGAATTTTACTCGGGGAGATAGATTCAAGATTTATATTACAAGAAGTTCTATTTCTGTTGGATGTCATTTTTTTCATTATAAGAATAGTCAAAACATGGAATAATTTACAGTTCAAAACAAACAAAAATCAACAAATATTAATTCTTTTTAAAATGCCATTCATATGGAGTTCTGTGATTTAAACGTTTTGTATGATAAATGAATGAGCATTATTCGTATTATTTATACTGAATATTTAATCATTTTTAAAACTATGATTGTATTAAGATGTATGGGGCATTTACAGGTTAAAGGTTAAGTGACCTATATAGCCTCTGGCACTATATGATGATGATTGATGCAACTCATTACTCATAAGTACACCCACCCCATCCCCTCCTCCCCCTCCTCATCCCGCTCTTATTTCTACGTTTACAGAAGAAGATAATGATCATCATCTGCGTCATCATTCTTATCCTCATCCTGGTTGGAATCTTGGCGGGAACGTTCGGTTGACCAGTGGCCAGTCTTAGTCCATCTTCCTTTTTTTCTCCTCCTGGTACTTACTACAAAATTACAAGCACTGCTGCTCACCGATTCCCTACATGCATCAGTCGTGACGTCATTTCCCTTCTCTCATTTTAGATGCAGGTTTGTGTGGTACATGCGTCACGCCAAAATGGCGTCCAAAGTGGCATACAACTTTCTCAAGAATTTCAATGTTATGTTTTATAATTTTGTCAGGTTTATGTGTGGCAAAATAGCAATGAATTTCAACACGATCTTGATTGTACATGGCGATGTGTAACTTTTTTTATTATTATTATTATTATTGAAATACGTTCCTGGTTTGTTGTTGTTGTTTTTGTTCGTTTCTTTTTGTTTATTTTTTAAAATTTTATTTTTCATTTAAATTCTTCTTTAACTTTTGATTTTATCCTCCTCCTCATTCTCATCTTTTTGGCCTCCCTTTTTTTTTCTTTTTTTCTTTTTCTTCTTCTTCTTTTTCTTCTTCTTCTTCTTCTTCTTCTTCTTCTTCTTCTTCTTCTTCTTCTTCTTCTTCTTCTTCTTCTTCTTCTTCTTCTTCTTCTTCTTCTTCTTCTTCTTCTTCTTCTTCTTCTTCTTCTTCTTCTTCTTCTTCTTCTTCTTCTTCTTCTTCTTCTTCTTCTTCTTCTTCTTCGTATTCTTCGTATTCTTCGTATTCTTTCGTATTCTTCGTATTCTTCTTCTTATTCTTCTTCTTCTTCTTCTTCTTCTTCTTCTTCTTCGTATTCTTCTTCTTCTTCTTCATATTCTTCCTTTCGTATTCTTCTTATTCTTCTCTTCCTCTGATGCTGATTTCCTGTTACCGTTGCTCTTTCTCCTTCTCCGTTTTTCTCTGATTCATCCATCGAGTATTATTGTGATAACTCGTTTGTACTCGCATTAATAAATGTTATCAGAAACACCAACGCTCGATCTGTATACACATGTAATACTGTTTTAGAATTGACAACAGACGAAGATCGTAGACATCAATCGTGTGTCCATTTGGGTAAAGGAACAGAAGAAACACAGACCCTCCCCCCTTTTCTTTTGTCAAGCCAACATCCCAATCATCGTCAAGGTTATCCCTTCTCTCCATAGTGATGTTTTATTGTTATTACTATTTCTAATGTTATTCTTACTGTTATTATCATTATTATTGCTGTCATCATCATCATTATCATCATCAGCTACATCATCATCATCATCATCATCATCATTATCAGCATCATCTACAACATCATCTTCATCATCAAAGTTAATTTTCTAGGATAGAATGTCTGATTTCGGTTTGTTAGGGGGTGGGGGTGGGATTGGGGATGTCGGTGTGTTATTTATGGGGTGAGGAGAGGGCGGGGGACGGGTGAGGTGTGCAGTCGACGGTGTCATTTTTTTAGTCTTGTCTGTGTCTTCGTTGTCTTCTTCTTCTAGAGCACGCCTGGCTTGCCCATATTGAAATGACTGCTATCATTTTGCCTTCCTTATAAGGGCATCATAAGAACTGGTTTGTCTCTCATACTGTCTGGTTTCTGTTCTACTTGAGTCTATCACGTTGTTTCTGTTCTACGTGACGGTCTATCACGTTGCTTCTGTTCTACTTGACAGTCTATCACGTTGTTTCTGTTCTTGTGACAGTCTATCACGTTGTTTCTGTTCTACTTGACGTCTATCACGTTGTTTCTGTTCTACGTGACGGTCTATCACGTTGTTTCTGTTCTACTGTGACAGTCTATCACGTTGTTTCTGTTCTATGTGACAGTCTATCACGTTGTTTCTGTTCTACTTGACGTCTATCACGTTGTTTCTGTTCTACGTGACGGTCTATCACGTTGCTTCTGTTCTACAGTCTATTTGTTTCTGTTCTACTTGACAGTCTATCACGTTGTTTCTGTTCTATGTGACAGTCTGACAGTCTATCACGTTGTTTCTGTTCTATGTGACAGTCTATCACGTTGTTTCTGTTCTATGTGACAGTCTATCACGTTGTTTCTGTTCTATGTTGACTTGAGTCTATCACGTTGTTTCTGTTCTACTTGACAGTCTATCACGTTGTTTCTGTTCTACTTGACAGTCTATCACGTTGTTTCTGTTCTCACCATGACGGTCTATCACGTTGTTTCTGTTCCTGCTTGACAGTCTATCACGTTGTTTCTACTACTTGACAGTCTATCACGTTGTTTCTGTTCTACTTGACAGTCTATCACGTTGTTTCTGTTCTACTTGACAGTCTATCACGTTGTTTCTGTTCTACTTGACAGTCTATCACGTTGTTTCTGTTCTACTTGACAGTCTATCACGTTGTTTCTGTTCTACTTGACAGTCTATCACGTTGTTTCTGTTCTACTTGACAGTCTATCACGTTGTTTCTGTTCTATGTGACAGTCTATCACGTTGTTTCTGTTCTACTGACAGTCTATCACATTGTTTCTGTTCTACTTGACAGTCTATCACGTTGTTTCTGTTCTACTTGACAGTCTATCACATTGTTTCTGTTCTACTTGACAGTCTATCACGTTGTTTCTGTTCTATCACTTGTTTCTGTTCTACTTGACAGTCTATCACGTTGTTTCTGTTCTATGTGACAGTCTATCACGTTGTTTCTGTTCTACTTGACAGTCTATCACGTTGTTTCTGTTCTACTTGACAGTCTATCACATTGTTTCTGTTCTATTGACAGTCTATCACGTTGTTTCTGTTCTACTTGACAGTCTATCACGTTGCTTCTGTTCTACTTGACAGTCTATCACGTTGCTTCTGTTCTATGTTGACAGTCTATCACGTTGTTTCTGTTCTACTTGACAGTCTATCACGTTGCTTCTGTTCTACTTGACAGTCTATCACGTTGCTTCTTGTTCTGTTCTATGACAGTCTATCACGTTGCTTTCTACTTGACAGTCAGTCTATCACGTTGTTTTCTGTTCTATGTGACAGTCTATCACGTTGTTTCTGTTCTATGTGACAGTCTATCACGTTGTTTCTGTTCTATGTGACAGTCTATCACGTTGTTTCTGTTCTATGTGACAGTCTATCACGTTGCTTCTGTTCTACTTGACAGTCTATCACGTTGTTTCTGTTCTATGTGACAGTCTATCACATTGTTTCTGTTCTATGTGACAGTCTATCACGTTGCTTCTGTTCCACGTGACGATCTATCACGTTGTTTCTGTTCCACGTGACGATCTATCATGTTGTTTCTGTTCTACTTGACGATCTATCACGTTGTTTCTGTTCCACGTCTATCATGCGATCTATCACGTTGTTTCTGTTCCACGTGACGATCTCACGTTGTTTCTGTTCCACGTGGCGATCTATCACGTTGTTTCTGTTCCACGTGACGATCTATCACGTTGTTTCTGTTCCACGTGACGATCTATCACGTTGTTTCTGTTCCATGACGATCTATCCCGCGTTGTGACTGTTCCACGTGACGATCTATCACGTTGTTTCTGTTCCACGTGACGATCTATCACGTTGTTTCTGTTCTACTTGACGGTCTATCACGTTGTTTCTGTTCCACGTGACGATCTATCACGTTGTTTCTGTTCTACTTGACGGTCTATCACGTTGTTTCCGTTCTATGACGATCTATCAACGCACCAGTCTGACAGCTGTTCCACCTAGTCTGACAGCTGTTCCACTTGACGGTCTACCAACGCACCAGTCTGACAAACGCACTACCAGTCTGACAACTGTTCCACTTGACGGTCTACCAACGCACCAGTCTGACAGCTGTTCCACTTGACGGTCTACCAACGCAGTCTGACCTGTTCCAGACAGTCTGACACCTGTTCCACTTGACAGTCTACCAACGCACCAGTCTGACAGCTGTTCCACTTGACGGTCTACCAACGCACCAGTCTGACAACTGTTCCACTTGACGGTCTACCAACGCACCAGTCTGACAGCTGTTCCACTTGGACGGTCTACCAACGCACCAGTCTGACAGCTGTTCCACTTGACGGTCTACCAACGCACCAGTCTGACAGCTGTTCCACTTGACGGTCTACCAACGCACCAGTCTGACAGCTGTTCCACTTGACGGTCTACCAACGCACCAGTCTGACAACTGTTCCACTTGACAGCCTACTACAGTCTACTACAACCATTTACCCTATCGCTTATACAGACTAACTAAAGGGGAGGAGAAAAAAACTCGACGTCTTCCAAAACAAAAGTTTTGAAGCGAATCTTTAAGAAACAAAGGCAACAAACAAATCTAGAAATCACAAACACAGACGAAATCAGCAATGACATGAGGGGAAGAAGGTGGTCATAGATACGCCACACCTTAAAGAAGGGCCATAGCAATAACTGTGTTACTGCCTTGGGATAGACACCGGAAGGAAAGTGAAACAAAAGAACATGGTGGAGAATGGTTGGGAAAGAGAGGAGCGGAGAGGAGTGGCCTTCCTGAGAAAGGGTGAGAAGAGCAGCCCAGGATAGGGAAAATTGGAAGGATCGTGTTCAAGCCTTATGTGCCTCATGTCAGAGAGAGTTAAGGTTAAGGTTAAGGTTAAGGTTTATACAGGCGTGGGACTGTCATTGGCGCATTAAAAAAAATTTTTAAATGAAAGGGACCGTTGGTGTATTTGGGGTTGTCGTCTGTCGTCTGTTACTTGCAGTAGACAGTCTTGGTGTCTTTTTTGGAAGGCGAGGAACAAGTTGGTCATGTCTTTTCTCAAAATCAAGTGAATGAAACATTGACTGGAAGTGGAATTTGGTCCGATCACTTAAAATGAACATTTAATTATAAGACATTCACCTACCCACACACTGCATTAATTATAATCGTCACAGCCTCTGATCTACATCCCCACCCCCACTACCCAACTGGTCATGCACTGTCGAAGGAAGCTGCCTTTAACCTAGATGCACCCAAATGACATCCCATCTGATCACTATCTGGTCCCACCTGAACCCATCTGTTCACTGGCTGATAAACAGGTTGACAAGCACTGGTAGACCATGGTCAATCTGGCCATGGAATTTACAGTAGAACGGATTATCGGGGTAGACGAGACGGTCAAATGGAGTGTGGCGTCGCTGGCAGGGCGGTTAGGCTGCCAGACTGTGGATCATGAGGTTCCAGGTTCGAATCCTGGCAAAGCTAGATCCGACTTTGTGTTCTTTGGGAAGACATTTGCTACGCATTTTCCCCACTCTGCTTGGGTGCAAATGGGTACAAGCCATAGCTTGGGAATAAAAACATGTGTCAGACTAGCGTCCTTTGCCAGGAGATGATCATTATCATCTGTTCTGCTTCACGCTACAGAAACCGGGATACGCTCCGGTTCTGTTGGCCATGTAACGGTCTTGAAGGAACTGTACTTACCGTCAAGTGGGTCGGCATCAAATGTTAATGTCCTAGATTGCGCTTATGATAAGTTACAGTACAGGCCTGAGAAATGAAAGCTATGTTGGTACAATGTACATATACATGCACTGTCTGACTGTGATTGCCATTTGGTGTTATCGACAATAGGAGTTATTGTATTTTTTTACAGTGATGATCCATTGTTTGCTGTATTAGCATTCTTCCAGTATGCCAGCTAGTCTGTCTCATGCATGTCTCCTTTCCCTGGTTCAATTCAAATCGTGACAACAATTCCAGACAAGATGTTATCAAAATTGGTCATGCAGGTAGGGTCACAAGGGCTACGGTCAGGGGTCATGTCATACAAGGCTAGGGCCTAGGAGACTCAGTAGTCCAGACGAGAGGTATCAGCCTATCAATCAAAAGATCGTGGGTTCAAGCCCCGACCGTTGAAAACAAAATTGCAAGTAAATCTACCCCCTCCCTCCCTCGGGGATTTTGGTAGGATTTTTAATTTTGCCCAGACTGCCCTGTAAACAGTAAAGGAATCTGTAACGTCCACAGAATGGTGTGATCAGCACACGGGACCTCATCTTTATCGTCCGTTTCCCATAGGACTGGAGGTGTCGATCCACCTCCATGGACCAGGGGGTAGATTTTGCTCGAGAAAAAGTCGAGAAAATGTGTCAACCGTTGGCGGGGCTCGAACCCACAATCTTTTGGTTGGAAATGCCGACACCTTGCCTCTGGACTATCGTCACTACGCAGACGACAAGAAAGACATAATTGATTTAAATAGCTTTGATAGAACTGATACTAGAGGTACCGTGCCATGTCTATCCATCATTTAGTTTTTAGCTTACAAAAACTTTTCTTCTGCTGGATTTTTTTGTTGCTCTTTACTTCATTTTTCTTTTGCATTTTTGGAGGACGTGGGGAGGGGAGGGGTGGTCTTATTTTTGTTGTGTTCTTTGTGTTGTTTTTTTTTTGCTTGTTGTTGTAGGGGGTTGGGTTTTTTAGTTGTTTTTTGTTTTGTTGTTTTGTTTTGTTTTGTTTTGGGTGTTGTTTTTGTTTTGTTTTGTTGTTTGTTTTTTTGGGGGTTGTTGTTTTTGTTTTGTTTTGTTTTGTTGTTTTTGGAGTTTTTTTTGGAGCGGGGGTGGTAATTGATTGATTAAACGCGGCGTTTCAATTTCCATATCAGTCATTTACACAATATTTATATGCATTACTTTGTTTTGATAATGATCTTTATTATTATTATTATTATTATTATTATTATTATTATTATTATTATTATTATTATTATTATTATTATTATTATTATTATTATTATCATTATCATTATTATTATTATTATTAATATTTTTATTATTATTATTATTATTATTATTATTATTATTATTATTATTATTATTATTATTATTATTATTATTATTATTATTATCACTTGATTGCAAAATTTAACATTTTGTTGAGTATTAATCTTCGTTAATACGATTTATAACCATGTTTATCTGGCAGGACTTTCATTTTGTTTTGTAATTATGATCATTGTTATTATTGAGTCTTCATTTCCTTTTCTTTCAAATTGTGGAGAATATAGAGAGGTTCATAAGATTAATGTTATTATTGCTATTGTTATTAAAATCATCATTATCATCATCATTATCATCATCATCATCATCATTATTATTATTGTTATTATTATTGTTATTAATATTATATTATTATTATTGTTATCATTTTTATTATCACCATCTTGATCATTATTACTATTATTATTATTATTATTAGTAATATTATTATTATTATTATTATTATTATTATTATTATTATTATTATTATCATTATCATCATTATTGGCATCATTATTACTGTTATTATAGACACCATCGATACCGCCATCATTCACACACATTTTACTGTCATCAAAATCGTAGTATTTTCCTTTCCTATTCAAAACTAGGAATCTGTCCACGTACATAATTTAATATATTACGTCCCCTATTTAAAACAAGGAATCGGTCAAAGTACCTAATGTAATCTATTACCTCCCAATTTAAAACTATGAATCTGGCAACGTACCTAATTTAATCTATTACCTTCCCTATTTTAAACTAGGAATCTGTCAACGTACCTAATTTAATATATTACCTCTTCTATTTAAAAATAGGAATCTGGCAACGTACCTAATTTAATCTATTACCTTCCCTATATTTAAACTAGGAATCTATCAATTTACCTAATTTAATCTATTCTTATTCAATTTATATTGCTGTATATTAACATGGCGCTTATTCACTATTAACAACATACATATTGTTTTTGAACATGTGAAAATGTCGCTTTATGATAATTATTATGAGTGGGTTTGTTTTGTTTAGTTTTTTCTCATTGAACGTTAAGCGTATTGAAGGCCAAGAAGAAGAAAAACGATTTCTGTGTCAAAATACTATGATAAGTGCAGCATTCATAGATAATAATTATGATTTGAGTTACAGCAACATCTTGTCTGATTTCCCAATAACGTTCAGCCAGAGAGGAAAGAAAGTTGGGGAGAGTTTGGTCGAACATAACGTGCAAAGTCTGATGTAGATATACATGTATAAGGATCTAGATCTACTTCCTTCTTTTTCTTTTGTTTTTGGAGGCCCACAATCTTAGCCAATCAGAGTGTTCTAGAATCTGAACCGGAGAGCATCTTTGCAACGACACTTGAACATGCCAATCTGCTGATCTTAACCAAACGACATAAATGAGGGACATATTAAGTGGCATAACTTTGTCTTCTTTTAATTTATATTGGTTATCGAAATCAAATCTTCTGTTTGATGTAACTCATTCAGTTTTTAGGTCGTTAAATAACATTCTTTTCGGTTCTTTCTGAGTGTTGCCGATGCAACTTTTAAACTTCTTTCCCACTTTGGCTTCGCCTGACAGTCGCGTAGATCTATAAACATTATCTATTAATAGATCTATGCGTTGGTCAATCTATTGATCACGTGATCGTTCGGTTTATCTTGCTTGCACGCGCGTCACTGTTTCTGTTTTTGTATGTCTGTCTGTCTGTCTGTTTGTCTCTCCCTCTCTCTCTCTCTCTCTCTCTCTCTCTCTCTCTCTCTCTCTCTCTCTCTCTCTCTCTCTCTCTCTCTCTCTCTCTATATCTCTATCTCTCTCTCTCTCTCTCTATATATATATATATATATATATATATATATATATATATATATATATATATATATATATATATATATATATATATATATCTCCATGTTTTAATGGTTAATTTTCGCCTTTTGTTTTGTTTTTCGCTCATCCATTTGCATTTCTCATAATGTAGCTAGTGTGCATTGTGATAGACGGCTGAGAAGTAGAAGTTTTTTTTTATAAACGTAAATATTGTTCCATAACATATTCATGATCATTTACTCTTTCTATTATAAACATTCCAAATTACTTTTTCTCTCTTGCATTTTCGATCATGTCAAATTCTTATCCTTTTGTTTACTTGTGTTGTCTATTTATACAAACCAATACTTTTGCTCCAGTCTTTTGTTCTGTACCGGTATAATGGTCTTTAAGAGTCATATTAACATGGGCCCTATAATATTATAGAGACCAAATTGTACACATCACAAGTATTTATTTTCCTTCTTTTTTTCTTTTTTTCACAGCCAATTTAATTTATTGTCCGTCTGTGGGTATGTTTCAGTTTTAACAATGCATATCGTTTTAGAAGACGAAGGTATGTGAAGGTATGCGAATTTTACTTTTTCAATGGCAACATTCCTATATATTTAAGCTCCCCCACCCCCACCCCTATATCGCTTGTATCGCTATTTCATTTACTTTTTTTTAAAGAATTGATAAAGATGATTGAATTGAGTTGAATTTATAAATTAGATGCTGTAATGTGTACAAATAAATCGCATTGGAAAACTCGAATCTTTCTTTTCCTCTGAAACCAAAAGTAGTGAACATTTTGAACTAAATCATAGCAATAGCCTCCCTGCCTCACAAATTCTGTGTCATGGCTTCTACTTTTTAAGTACTTTTTGTCTTTTAAATGTGCTGCTTTTAATAATTGATTTTTTTTTTTCGAGGGGGGGGAGGTGGGGTTCAATTTTAGCAACACCTGTAATTTTATAATGTACTACAAGATATGTATCAGTAGTTTGATTTTATGAAACTTTAGTTCCAAAACAACAACAACAAAATCTAGATTTCATTATAAACCTCTCTTTTTAATTTTTATATTTACATGACTATTTTATTTTTTTTATTTGTGGTAAGGATTGTCAGACATGGGGTGGAGAGAGATAGAAGGTTTTACTTTTATTGTTGTTTCAATCATGATCACATCCTGCCGATTCTAAAATTTCTCATGGCTGATGCATTAATAATTAGCTCATTTCATCTAGTAATGGCAATAGTTGTATGATATTGATATTCATATACAGTATATAGTGATAAATATCCTATCTTGTCACAAATTTTCTGAAAACACTTTTCATTCTTTTTTTCACTGCTCAGCGCATAGATCTACATAATGAAGATAGAAAAATGTTTTGGATTTCATACAATACAAATTTCCTATTTGTGTTGTCTTGTCAAAAGACACTGATGTGCAGATAGGCATTTCGATATTTTTAAATAAAGAAATATTTGTTTCAAAGTTTAAATTGTGTATGTGTGTGCATGTGTTTTGTATTGGCATGTAGGGATGAATCATACATATTATTGTAAGTTCTTGAATCAGATTTTAGTTGTACATGTAATAACTGATTTAATTTTCTAGTTTTCAAGTTGGTTGTCATTTTCTTTTTTTTGTATGTGTTGTATTGCAGGCCTGTGTGCAGGCGGTGAAGGAAATGACATTGGATAATATTAAATACCCATAGGAACAAAGAAAAAAGACAAATACAAGGAAATAGACAGGAGAAAAAAATCCTGGCCACTGAATGGGGATCAAACCCAATGATTTCTGCATGAGGCAAGATCGCCTCACCACGAAAAGAAAAGCATGTTACCAACCGAGCTAACTATACTCCATGCTTTATGCACATTGGTGTCTTTTGACAAGGAGTGTAATTAGCTCGGTTGGTCGCACGCTTTCTTTTCATGGCCATGCGATGGATGCCGTCACAGAGGTCACGGGTTCGATTCCCATGGTGACCATGATTTTTTTTTCTGTCTATTCCTTGTATTTTTTCTTGTCTCATCTTTGTTCCTAGAGGGCTTTAATATTATTCAATGTCATTTCCTTCACCTTCGACATGCCCCTTGCCTCACTGTTTGTTTTTGTGTGCAAAGAGGAAGATTTATATGAGAAAGAGAAGTTATTGCCCAAATCGTACTCAGTGCTGAATGGTGCATAGATTCTAAGGGCTTCCTTTTCTCAACAATCATCGGCATGGCAATGCATGCCTAACCAACTCACCTCTCTTAATGAATGATATGCTACACCTTGTCACAATCAAATTCACCTGCCATTCATTCATCAATGGAAACTTGGGATTTTGTTTGCTTTTTTTTTTTTTTGCTTTTTTATATTTCTGTGTTATTATTGTTGTGTTATAATTATAGTAATAATAAAAATAATAATAATGATAATTAATGTTATTATTATTATTATTATTATTATTATTATTATTATTATTATTATTATTATTACTATTATTATTATTATTATAAATTATTATATTATTATTATTATTATTATTATTATTATTATTATTATTATTATTATTATTACTATTAGTATTATTATTATTATTTTTATTATTATTATTATTATTATTATATTATATTATTGTTATTATTGTTATATTATTATTATTATTATTATTATTATTATTATTATTAAATGTTATTATTTTATTAAATTATTATTTTTATAAATTATTTTTTTTAAATTATTTTTTTTTTATTATCGACATGAATAAAAGCTGTCATAATCATAGCTAAGATTACTTTTTTTTGTCACATCAACTTCAATTTTTGTAAACAGAATAAAATAAAAATAATGCTATGTGAAACAACTGTGGTGTAAATAGAGTGACGGACGTACAATACAAATGAGCAACAGTCAAAGAGGAAACTCTCACTTGGTAGTGTGACTTTGTTGATGTGTTTGACACATATATATATATATTTATACACAGTGTATTATTTTTATTTTATCAGTCAAAATGATTGAGGGAGGATTATTTATGTAGAAGTTGTCTTTAAAAATTCAGTTTGCACTTAAGAATGAAAATGAAAGTTAAAAGATATAACCATGTTGACATTTTCTACTTAAATTCAACTTCATTTTATCTAGGAGGAATATAATAGATAATATTTCAAGAGAAGAAAACAAATTCAATTTAGCTTTTGGATTTTTGTTATTTTGGTTTCCTTCTGTGTCCAACTTTTCAAATGTTCCACACTTCAATTGATTTAATATGTTAATTTATGTCATGAATTTATTTTGGTTTTTTTATGCCGTTGTTCAAATTTGATATTATGGCAATCAGTAAGAACATTCTCTTGACTTGCACGTGTCAATAAAGATTAGAAAACAAAAAGGAATTGAGAAATGTAACCTCAAGATGTTCTACATCAAGCCCCAGTCTATAGACTAAACTCTGTTTTTTTCTCATCCTTCTTTTATACTTCTGTGTTGAGTGAGAGGAGTAGAAACAGAAAATATGAAATCATAAGTAACTCCCACCCCCACACCCTCTCTGCCCTCCACCCCCTCCTTCTCTTCCTCCTCCTCTCAACTCTTCCTCATCGTGGATAAATTTTCCTGATCCTTTGCAAAGGCAAACATTCTAAATAAATCAAATATAAAAGTGCATTTGTAGTAGTTCAGTACCTTCTCAGTTATCCGTGAAGATTTTCATTTTTTTTTATAATAAACATTACAATTTCATTGATTCTGGAGGCTCTTTGCATAAAAGTTCAATTCAAATGTAATTCATACAATGTTGTCATGTTTCTTTGAATTTATAAAATCTCTACGAAAAAATTACAACTTTAATCACAAACCTGAAGGTTGAATTCAAATGTTAAAACACAAACAATGACACCTAGCGATTTGAAGAGAAAGAAAATCCAAATAAGTAATTCACCAGATTTAATTTTCAGTGATGACATTCATACATGTACATTCAATTGCACTCTCTTTCTTCTTCTACATTGTCACATAGACCAGCGAAATTATTTTCATGAGATGAAAGTAAATGAAAGCTGATTGGGAAACTTTCCTGTATGATTTGTCAAATTTGTTCATAATTTTACCTTTGTAAAATAATATACTGATGATAAATGAGTAGTAAATCGATTTATTTAGTCATAGAAATAGAATACTAATACTATATTTTCATTCCATTAATTTGCTGAAGACGTTTAAATGTCACTATCACAATGCGTGTAATTAATTGATGCATCTTCATCCATTTTGACAGTGTCCATGCACTGTTGTATAATTACCGATACATTTTCTCTAATATGTGACATTTTTAAAATTTGCTTGAATTTTATCTGTGTGCAAAATACTACTAAGCATGTTATCTTTTTATGAATTTAGCATTGTCACTTTATTTATCACATTATTTTCACAGACAAAATTTTTGTTTACAATACATGTACAACTTCAAAGAGAAGGAATCTCAATGACAAAGCCCATATATATATATATATATGTTTGTGAGAAAAATAATATGTCCTTTCATCTCATTCAATGTAATGCCATAACGTAATTTATTGCTGTTCTTTTAGCAAGTGAAAGTTATCGTTTTTGGAAATTTCTGGAAATCTAGGAATTCTTTCCTCATGCTTCAAATTTTAGAACAACTTCAAACAGGGAGACAGTTATTAGTACATGTAGTATTACATCTGACCATAAAACGTGGCACCACCGCCAAAGGAGACAGAAGAAACGTTTAATATTTTGGGTTCAGCCCTTCATCAGACTACAAACCAGTTTTGATTACACACTTGTACATGCTATAACCTGATTACACATTTATACACACACAAAACCTGATTACACACTTATACACACACAAAAACTGATTATACTCATACTCACACAGAAACTGATTACACACTTATACACACACCTGATTACACACCTGCACATACACACACAAAACCTGATTACATACTTACACAAAAACCTGATTACACACTTATGCACACACAAAATCCGGTTACACAGTTAAACACACAAAAACCTGACTACACACTTAGACACACAAAAAACCCTGATTACACACTTAGACACACACAAAAACTGATTACACACTTATACACACAAAAAACCTGATTACACACTTATTACACATGTATACACAAAAACCTGATTACAATTTAGACAAAAACCTGATTACACACTTATACACACAAAAAACTTGATTACACACTTAAACAAACAAAAATCCTGATTACACACTTATACACACATGAAAACCTGATTACACACTTAAACACACAAAAACCACACTTACACACAGAAAATATATACACACAACAAACTTGATTACATTTCTACATCAACAAAACTGATTACATGATTAAACAGACACACTTATTGACACACACAAAAAAAGACTGATTACACACTTATACACAGAAAACCTGATTACACATACACACAAAACCCCATCAGACAATGTTATGTTTGAAGCAAGAATAGAAAATTTACACAAAGTGGATGGAAAAGAGAGCAAAGAGTTAAAAAAAACAACTATTTTTTTGTATGTAGATTATTATCAGAACACAGACATTGATTTCAAAATTCTTCACTTAAAATTTATTTCAAAGCGCTTCAATTTTGATAACGTAGAACTTGCTTACATATTAATATAAATATTATATTGATGTACGAGATGTATTTATTATTAATATTATCATTCTTATTGCTTCAACGCTGTGCTCTCCATTCTAAAGGCTACTGGTTGGTTGATATTCTATCTATAAATTTCTAACAAATTGTATGATATTGTTATACATATATTATTATGAAAAAATTTTGTTGTTGAAATACTACAAACGATTGCTAGACATCTGTGTAATATTTTAGTTTGATTAAATGTTTAAATGCCTTTAAATCAAGCATCTTTTATAATAATATGTATATTATTATCATTATTATTATTATTATTATTATTATTTAATATTCAACATACATGCTTTTTGTACATTGTACAGTTAGTAACTGTTATCATCTGCCATGTGAGTCTGATACAGCTTGTGTGAATTATTATTATCATTATACATCAATATTATTATTATTATTATTATTATTATTATTATTATTATTATTATTATTCATTTGTTCACTGTCTTTCAATTACTTTTTTTAATTATTTTTTTTTCCTTTGAGATATTCAATTATTATTTTATATTATTTATTTATTTTTTATTTTAAAATGTGTTTGTTTTTTTTTTTTTTCTTTCCTTAATTCCTTTGAGATATCCATCAGTATGTATATTCTTACTCTCAATTAAAGGTATCTTCTGTTATTTTTTATTTTAAATGTATGTTGTTTTTGTTGATTTGTCTGTCTCTGTCTCTATCTCTATGTACTCTCTCTTACCTCTCTCTCTCTGTCTCCCTCTGCCTCCCTCTCTTTCTCTCTTTCCCTGCCTCCTCTCCTCCTCTCCTCCCTCTCTCTCCCTCTCTCTCTCTCTCTCTCTCCCTCCCTCTCTCTCTCTCTCTCTCTCTCTCTCTCTCTCTCTCTCTCTCTCTCTCTCTCTCTCTCTCTCTCTCTCTCTCTCTCTCTCTGTTTGACAGATGATTGGAAATCCAAAATAATTATTATATCATTATCCTTGTTATTGTTATATTAATTATTATTGTCATTTCTTGGTTTTTACTCCAAAATGAAACTTTTTGTTTGTTTGTATGTCATGGTTAGCCTACTAGTATACTATTAATATGACACCTGCCGTAGAAATGCTGTTGCTCAAATGAGCTCCAAAACTTAATTCAAGTATTTTTTTCCCCTGAACTTTTAATATATTAGTGACATTCTTGCTTAGTAATGTGTGTTCAAGCAAGGATAGAATTGTAGATTTGTGGTAATGGTAGCTGTAAAGACAGATACCTCAACTCTTACACATTCCCCTCCCCTCCCCCCTCGACCCAGGTGTAAAATGGGTACATAAACACTAGCTTGGGAGTAAAAACCTGCGTCGTCAGACTAGCGTCCTGTCCAGGAGATGATTATTATCACCGGGTTCCGCTTCATGCTACAGTAACCGGGATAAGCTTGAGCTTTATAGGCCATAGTGGCCTGGACAGAACTTTGCTTTCTTTTTTTCTTGTTGAGTGAGGTGGGAGGGGGTGGTGGTTGTCAGATGCTTTTGGTGGACTTCTTTCTTTTCACTTTCACCCTTTCACATGATTCTGCTTCTTATCTTGCTGTTTTCTTTTGATTCATGTCTGATGAAAAATCACCGCTTATGCTGGACAGGGTAAATCATAATGAAACACAAAGCTCCTGTGCGTCGTTACCAATGGGAGAGAAAATATCAAACTAATGCATTTAATTGAATTAATGTAATGTATAATTATACGATTCAACATGAACATTTTAAATTCTTCATTAATCAGATATTGGACAATGGGGTCAATTTCAGTCAATCAATCAGCTTTTTCAAGCAAATCTGACAATATAGACCATAGGTATTTAAGTAAAAGACAAAGGCTTGTCACGTCCTGGGTCACTGTACCCCACCTTCAGCGAAGATTTCCATTTCCCATGAAGTGGTCTGGATTCTATCCCCCCACCCCCCACCTTCCCACCTCCATTGCCCATGTATCCGCCAGCATTTTTGTCTTGATTTGATTTGAATTACCCACATCCACAACTATAATAATCTCTGGTTTTTTGGTAGGATTTTAAATTGTTTTGCCTGCAAAACTGCCCTATCAACAGCGAAGGGATCTTTTAATGTGCTCAGAATGTTGTGATCTGCACACAGGACTTCCTTTTATCATCCACCTCAGATGGGACTAGGTGTCAATCCACCTACCTGAACCAGAAGGGTAGATTTTGCTCGATAAAACTCAAGAATATTTTTCAACCATTGGCAGGTCTCAAACCCACTACCTTTTGTTGAGGGGTCACACCTTGCCTCTGGACTACCGAGTCCCCCTCGAAGGAGTGGGAGCCGTAGAGGAATATATCACATGACTATTTTGTGACCGTGACAGCACTCGAGTCGTCTCCAGCCACGGTTGAAAAATATTCTTTGAGGTTTTTTTTCGAGCAAAATCTATCCTCAGGGTCCAGGTTGGTGGATCGACACCTAGTGCCATCGGAGACGAACGATATAACTTAGGAGGTCCCGTGTGTAGATCACAACACTCTGTGCACAAAAATCCCTTGGCTGTTTACAGGGCAGTCTGGGCAAAATTACAAATCCTACCAAAACCTCCGAGATCACAAAAACACTTTTAGAGTGGGAGGGAGATGGAGGAGTGGAGGAGATGGAGGAGGAGTGGGAGGGAGATGGAGGAGTGGGAGGGAGATGGAGGGTGGGAGGGAGTTGGGAAGATGGAGGGAGATGGAGGAGGAGTGGGAGAGATGGAGGAGGAGTGGGAGGGAGATGGAGGAGGAGTGGGAGGGAAATGGAGGAGGGGAGGGAGATGGAGGAGGGGAATGGAGGAGGGAGATGGAGGAGGGAGATGGAGGTGGGAGGGAAATGGATGGGAGGGAATGGGAGGAGGAGTGGGAGGGAGATGGAGGAATGGGAGGAAATGGAGGAGGGAGGGAGGGAGATGGAGGAGTGGGAGGGGAGGGAGATGGAGGAGGAGTGGGAGGAAATGGAGGAGTGGGAGGGAGATGGAGGAGGGGAGGGAGATGGAGGAGTGAGGGAAATGGAGGAGGGGAGGGAAATGGAGGAGTAAGGGAGATGGAGGAGTGGGAGGAAATGGGGAGGGGAGGGATGGAGGAGTGGGAGGGAGATGGAGGAGTGGGAGGAAATGGAGGAAGATGGAGGTCGACCCATTTGTTCATGTAGGTGTGTAATGTTATAATGCTGTTTGCAAAAACACCAAATCTATCAAAATTTCTTCAAATAAATGAACTTGTTTGAAAGTCCTTGGGTTTGTGAGATGAGTACATGTATAAATATATTGACTTATTTGGCCCGCACTTCTCACAATCACATGCAACGTTTTCATTTTGATTCGGATGACTTTGATTCTTCTGGTTTTTATTTGTTGTTTTTTTTCTCCGCTTGCCTTTTTTTTATCACTGTATTTTAAAACATTTTACTGTAATAGTAATAATACATCTTTTTCTTTGTATTCTTCTCTTATTTATTTTATGTTATAGTTTTGAATTGTTCGATTTTTTTGAAAAGCTGAAAGTTAAAAGCATGTTTGTGTGCAAATGTCTTTGTATACCAGTATTTTACAGCACAAGACAGCCTGTAGTTTTACCTGTTTCTCATGTCCACTATTGCGTCATTCATTTCATCACCCAAATCGATTTCATATTGTATTGCGTGCTAGCAAATTACATTTTTTATTCTTCTTCATCTGTCCTTTTATTGGCTTAGTATTTTGTAGACAAGTTTCACACAATTTGTACAATATCTAATCTGAAACATAAAAATAAATCATTACATTTATTTCAGTTGGCATGACATGAGTTTAAATCTTTTCCGTTTCCAATTTGTCATTTTTTGAGTAAGGATGCCGTATGGATAGTACATCACGACATGATTGTTCGTTTGTAATTGACCCTTTCCACCATGCACAATGATCTCAGGGTGAATTAATTGTTGAAGACCTTTTTTTTTTTTGTGTATGTTTCTCCGGAATTTTCTTTATTTGCCAATTTCTATTGACGGTGTCACCGCCATTTATGGGAACATCCATCGACACTGATATAACGGGAACATCCATCGGACACTGATACCGCCCATAACGACTTATGGGAACATCCATCGAGACTGCTACCATCCATACCTCGTTAAAGAGTTTAGACGAACGAGTAAGATAAAAGACAATTGAAAGACGGAAGGGAAAGCAGTAGGTAGGACCTACCAGCAGTACCCGGCAACTACCGTACCTCCACAGTACACGACCAAGTTCAATACATTTGTATCTAATTTAAAGGTGTATTGCACAGCATTGCGTCTTTCTCTCAGATTTTGATTGGATTCTCCTTACCCACGTCCACATCTCAAGTGATCTCTGGGGTTTTGGTAGGATTTTTTTATTTTGCCCAGACTGCCCTGTTGACGACACTAATATATAACACTAACACCAGCCAAGGGATCTTTTAACGTGCACAGTGTTGTGATCTGCACACGGACCTCCTTTTTATTGTCCGTCTCTGATGGGACTAGGTGTCGATCCATCCACCTGGATCAGGGGGGGGGGGTAGATTTTGGCTTGAAAAAACTCGAGAAAATGTTTAACCTTGCCGAGGCTTGAACCCACAACCTTTAAGACGATGGAAAAAAAAGGAGGTCCTGTGCGGATCACACCATTCTGGACGACAGATCCCTTGGCTGTTTACAGGGCACGTCTAGGCAAAATTTTTAAATCCTACCAAAACCCCCAAATCACCTTAGTCGCGGATGTGGATAAAATAAAATAAAATAAAAACAAATTTTTTAGAAGATTCAAGAACTTTTTTTGGAAAGGGGGGAGATTTTAAAAAAACTATAGGAGGAATACTATCTTTTTTTCATTCAAAAAATATCTTCATAAATTAATATTTTTACTTCGACAGTGAAACAACAGAACTGTGCTCTTAAAACTATTTATGGAAATGTAGATGTTAAAGGCATATTCAAGTTTAATGTCTTTTTACCTGCCAAGAGAATGTTGTGAGGCTCTTTTAGTACTGAGTTGAAGTTTAAGGATTTTCTAGAGTAAATCTTTAAAAGAAAAGGAAAGTTTGTTTCATTGATGAAATTTACCTTGCCCACCATGTGCGGTGATTTCAAAGTAAATTAAGAGAAAACAACGAGACGGAAACATAGATGAAAGAGGGAATAAGAAGATGGAAGATGTAACAGCAGCATGGACCAACTTCCCCTGTAGGATTTTCTAGATAGCTATGAGCCCTGATGTGTACACAATGCCCTCTCTCCCATAAAAGCAAGAGTTTGTTTGTTTGCTTCATTTAAATTTACAAACGTCCGTCATATGTGGTGATCTCAGGGTGAATTAAGATTGAGAACAGCAAAATGAAAGAGAAGTGAAAAAGTAACAGAAAAAGAAGCAGGACCTACCAGTAGCGAGCGCACCTGCCAACCGCCCACGCAAGAGAGACACAGATACACGAGCACACAGTTAAGACAGACAACAGACATAGACCCAGTCAGACAGACAGACAGACTGTCTTGTTCTCAGATTTGGGGAAGGTAAAATAAAGTTCACTCCACAGCCTGTATACTGTATGATTACATGAAAACGCTTAATGTACAGACATCACAGAATAACGAGTTAGAAGTGGTGCCCTTTCTTTTGCGTCAGTATACTTGGAGTCCTCTCGCACTTGTCTGTAAGAACACACACAAAAAACAAGACCTTTTTTTTACACAGGTGCCAATAAAGATAAAAACAAAATAAAGTTTGGGTTTCATAATAGTGTAAAACACAAAATATAAAAACAAAAATAATGAGCAGAAAATCTACAACTACAATACTGAACTATCTTCACCCAAAAACACCAATAGTTTGAAAACCAAAAACTCTCAGAAACCCTTTTTTAATAAAATAACACTAGTACTAATGATTCAGACTGAACCAACATATGAAACACAGCTACCTAAATTACAAATAATTGGCAACAACAAAAAAAGATAAAAAAATTAGATATAAAAACAAACCTAAAAAAAATCTGATAGAATTTGTAATACGGTTTTGGTTTTTTTTTTCTATTACACATTCATTTCAATATTTTATTCTCTGAAAAGCAAAGCTTCAAATTAAATCTATTCAATTAATAATTTCCTTTTGGGGGGGGGGGGCAGGGGGGCAGCATTGCCAGGGTTTAAACCCATCATCTCTTTTCCCAAGTCTGGCAGCTAGCCTACTACAAACCTGCATTGTTCTCCACCAAATAACATTCCACGATAGAGCTGTCAAAACAATACAAAATTTCCTATGAAAAAGAAAAAGAAGATACAGCAGTCGCTGGATAATTGCACCTCGCACGACTCAAACTCAAACTACATGATTTGCACAAATGCGCAATAGCAGCAGGTGACCGAATGTTTTCTATTTAATAAGTATCCATAAACGCACGTCAGGTGTGCATAATTGCACACTCAAAACTACAAAACTGTGACAACATTTGTGAAATAATTAGCCCTTTGCCCATTACATTTTTACGGAGAGAGAGAAAATCAACAGTCTATACGGGAAAACCCTCCGCACATGTATCATGCAGACGTAAATTGTGATGTCATCACCTTGACAAGCAATACACGCTCACACGCATCTCGCCAGAGTCTACTGTGTGAACCATACAACAAACTGTGTGGATTGCGTTTCAAATTGAACACATACATCGTTAGGAACAGCCGTTGGTAATAATATTCAGCGATTCATCTCAGCATCCCGAAAGCAGACAACAATAAAAAAAAAAATTTTTAAAAATAACTGAGGCCGTTCCTTTGACATTGTAACAACTTTATATTTACTTTGTCTCCTTTAATTCTCTTTCTCATTATTTTGAAATAAAATTTATAACAAAACAAAACCCCAAAACAAATGTATTATTATACTGTTATGTCTCTGCACACTACCTGTCCTGTCGCACCACTCAAACGCCAACCCAATACAATTTTATATCCACTTAGAAGAGGTAACTTCCCATAACTGCATGGAACGTGTAAGTAAAATTCCTTCTTCAAGGCCCTTAGAGCCGGAGCTTATCCCGGTTTCTATAGTGCGAAGCAGAGCAGGTGACAACAATCACCTCCTGGCCAGGACGCTAGTCTGGTGCAGGTTTTTTACTACCAAGCTAGTGCTTGTACCCATGTGCACCTGGGTAGAGAGGGGGAAAATGCGTGTTATGTGTCTTTCCCAAAGGAACACAACGTCGGGCCTGGCTTTGCTCGGATTCGAACTTAGGACCTCATCATCCAAAGTCGGGCACAGCATAACCACTGGCAACCGACGCCACACATGGAAAGTGTAATTGCATGCTTTTCTCTTCTCCCAAACAGCATGTAATCATCCAGCAACTGCTGTACTTATGCCACTTTGTTGAGGCTCGATGGAGGAAAGGAGCCATAAATAAAGTAGGAAGAAAAAAACAAAGGTGAAAATAGTGAGCAGGAAAAATCTCTAACTGTAGTTTTTACCTCCCCTGCCGTCTCCACCTCTCCTTCTTTTTCCACAACCCAGTTACGAGAGCTCTTCACTGGTTTTCTGTGCCTATCCCTGTTTGAAAAGAAAATTGCAGTAGTGTGTATATCTGTATATATTTTATATAATATACATGTATATATATGACATATAAGATAATACATTGTATTTGGTGACAAAAAAATACAAAAAGACCCAAAAGTAGGTCATTTACAACATGGGAGGAAGATACAATAATCACAATAATAATATAAACAGTAAAAAACAGGAAATTTCGACACTGGTGGAGGGGAAAATTCCATGCCGAGACAGGGCACAAGATGGGAGGAAAAATCTCCAGTAAAAGCAAACCCTGCCACTGAAAGGAAAAACAGAGAAAGAAAGACTTAAGAAAAACAGAAAGAGAGATAAAAAGAAAGAAAAAAAGGAAAGAAAACAAGTAAAAAAAAAGAAAAAGAAAAGAAAGAAAGACAGAGAGAAAGAAACAAACAAACAAAGAAAATATAGACAGAAAGAAAGAAAGACAGAAAGAAAATAAAGAAAGAAGAAAATAAAGAAAATAAAGAAGGAAAGAAAATAAAGACAGAAAGAAAATAAAAAAAGAAAATAAAGACAAATAAAGACAGAAAGAAAATTTTTAAAAAGAAAGAAAATAAAGACAGAAATAAAAAAAAAAAAGAAAGAAAATAAAGAAAGAAAGAAAATAAAGACAGAGAAAAAATAAAGACAGAAAGACAAAAGAAAGAAAAAAAAAGAACAACAGTCACGGAGAGCTCAGTGATACAAGCTTTGTGTACATGGGGCCTCTGAAGATAATCCGCATCACCCCCATTTCGTGTGCAGTCTACTGAAGTTCAAGGCATGCAGTCATGTTAGAGTGAAGCCAAAGGGGAAAGAAGAAGATGAACCTATCAGCAGCACCCGTCCACCTCCCCTTCCCTTATGAGAGCATGCATCCATTCACTATAATCTCTCCTATATACAGCAACAAATCAGTTTTCCTGGTTCCATAATATCTCATATACACAGCAACTAAAACGGTTTTCCTGGTTCCATAATATCTCATATATACAGCAGCAAATAAGTTTTCCTGGTTCCATAATAACTCATATATACAGCAGCAAATCAGTTTTCCTGGTTCCATAATATCTCATATACAGCAGCTAAAACGGTTTTCCTGGTTCCATAATAACTCATATATACAGCAAGCAAATCAGTTTTTCTGGTTCCATATCTCGTATATATAGCAGCAAATCAGTTTTCCTCATTCCATATCTCGTATATACAGATCATTTTTCCTGGCTCCATAATATCTCATATATACAACAGCAAATAAGTTTTCCTGGTTTCATAATATTTCATGCATACAGCAGCAAATCAGTTTTCCTGATTCAGTATCTCATATATACAGCAGCAAATAAGTATCATATATACAGCAGCAAATCAATTTTCCTGTTTCCATATCTCATATAATCAGCAGCAAATAAGTATTCCTGGTTCCATAAATCTCATATATACAGCAAGCAAATCAGTTTTCCTGGTTCCATATCTCATCTATACAGCAGCAAATCAGTTTTCCTGCTTCCATAACATCTCGTATATACAGCAACAAATCAGTTTTCCTGGTTCCATAACTCATATATACAGCAGCAAATCAGTTTTCCTGGTTCCATAATTTCTCATATATACGTCAGCAAATCAGTTTTCCTGGTTCCGTAATTTCTCATATATACAACAGCAAATAAGTTTTCTTGGTTCCATAATATCTCATGCATACAGCAGCAAATCAGTTATCCTGGTTCCATATCTCGTATAAACAGCAGCAAATCAGTTTTCCTGGTTCAATAATATCTTGTATAAACAGAAGCAAATCAGTTTTCCTGGTTCCATAATATCTCATATATACAACAACAAATAAGTTTTCTTGGTTCTATATCTTGTATACACAGCAGCAAATAAGTTTTCCTGGTTCCATAACACCTCATATACACAACAGCAAATCAGTTTTCCTGGTTCCATAAAACCTCATATACACAACAACAAATCAGTTTTCCTGGTTCCATAATACCTCATATACATATAACAAATCACAGCAGCAAAATACGTTTTCCTGGTTCCATAATATCTCATATATATACAGCAGCAAATCAGTTTTCCTGGTTCCACATCACATATATACAGCAGCAGATACGTTTTCCTAGTTCCATATCTCATATATACAGGAGCAAATCAGTTTTCCTGGTTCCATATCTCAAAGATATTTGGAAAAGGCTAATATTGACACATCGTTGTTGTATAAACATGTAGTGACAAGCTCTGTGATTTTTTCATTGGAATTTTGTTTTCAAGGAAGATATGTGTGTATACGCAGGTATGGAAGAGTAGTCAAAAACCAATACTTTTCCTACAACAACAACAACAAAAAACTCATATAAACTCAAGAGTTTGTTTGTTTGATTTGATTTACCCACACCCACAACTAAGGTGATCTTGGGGTTTTTGGTAGGATTTGTGTTTAAAATTTGCCCAGACTACCCTGTAAACAGCCAAGGGATCTTTAACGTGTACAGAGTGTTGTGATCTGCACATGGGACCTCCCTTTTTTATCGTCCGTCTCCGATGGACTAGGTGTCGATCCACCTACCTGGACCAAAAACTCTAGTCCCATCCAGGTCCTGGATGTCGATCCACCTACCTGGACCAAAAACTCCTAGTCCCATCGGAGACGGATAATAAAAAGGAGGTCCCGTGTGCAGACACTCTGTGCACATTAAAGATCCCTTGGCTATTTACATGGCAGTCCGGACAAAATTCAAAATTCTACCAAAAACCCTGAGATCACCTTAGTTGTGGATGTGGGTAAATCAAATCAAATAAATAAAAACGCTTCAGTGTGCAAGTCCCACCTTCTTTCAGACATTCTAGCTTCGTTGGGGTTTGTCCCCTCCGTGCCCAGTCCCTTGGGCAGGCTCTGTGATGGTCCTCCACAGAATAGACACAAATATATTCTATGGAAGAACAAAAAGACAGGTACATCATAAATCATAAAGCATGGCGACAAAAATCTCAGGTAAATCGGGTACTCATTCATCATGATAATATGTTTCTACTATCTACACCATATAGATCTATATATATATATATATATATATATATATATATATATATATATATATATATATATATATATATATCAACTATCTACACCATATAGATCTTATATATATATATATATATATATTTATTTTTATATATATATATATATATATATATATATATATATATATATATATATATATATATCAACTATCTACAGTATATAGATCTATATATATCAACTATCTACACCATATAGATCTATATATATATATCAATTATCTACACCATATTGATCTATATATAAATCAAATATCTACATCATAAAGGTCTGTTTTCTAAGCGCCGCCCCATGTCAACAACGTACTGTATTGTTCGATAGACGGAAACCAAATTTGGATAACAAGTGAGTGTTGGAATCGATAAATAAATACGGGTGAAATGGTGATAATTATCAATGCAAGTCTGTGAAAAAATAGTCCCGATTAGCCGGGAACCTTTCCCGTATAGAGAGGTAAAATATATAGAAAAAATTATGGTCCCTGAGATTTCTTCCCAGTTGGCCGGACTTCCCGATTAGAGAGGTCCCACTGTATTATTATTATTATTATTATTATTATTATTACTATTATTATTATTATTATTATTATTACTATTATCATCATCATCATTATTATTATTATCATAATTATTAACATAACCAAACCAATTGCTTACTTTTTGGCCTTTGAGCTGTTGGGAAAATCAATGACCAGGCCACCTGTGAAGCCAGACTTCATGGCTTGCTGTGTGAGCAGTTCCAGCTGGGAATAAGACAAACATCAAATACCGGGGGAAAAAGGGGAGATTTCATTCAATTTTACAAAATAGTTCATGGCATTGATAATATTGACTTTAAAATGTTCTTTTGTTTAATTATTCTCGTGTAACCTTTCACTTATGGGTGATAAACTTAAAATTTACATCAAGAGCTGTTCTACAATAAACTATGTAGAATTCCTTTGTAACGGTAAGGACTTGGAATAAGCATAAAATTGAAAACAAAAAATTCCAAATTTTAACATTGTCATTGATAAAGAATTTCATACTTTTGAATACATTTTTGATGAATGATTTGAACCTTATAATATTTCATAATGTAGCCTTATTATTCTATGATTACTCAACACGTATTTCAGGGCATTTAAATGTCACTTAAACCCAAGCTTGAACCCTTAATCTATATACATGATGATAATAGGATGATGATTATTTTATTTGATTTGATTTACCCACATCCACAACTAAAGTGATCTCAGGGTTTTAGATAGGATTATTTATTTTGCCCGGGCTGCGCTGTAAACAGCCAAGTGATCTTTAACGTGCACAGAGTGCTGTGATCTGCACACGGGACTAAGAGGGGTATTAAGAGAAGCAGCAAGATGAGAAAAATTGGGAGATGGGGGTGGACAAACGTGGGAGAGAGAAGCCATTGCCTGGCCACAGGAAATAGAAGGAAATGACATTGAATAATATTAAAGCCCCATAGGAACAAATACAAGGAATAGACAAAGAAAATCTTGGCCACCATGGGGATCGAACCTGCGACCTCTGCCTCAGCACCCATCCTTAAGGAATGTAGTTAGCTCGGTTGGTTGCACGCATTCTTTTCCTGGCAAGGCGATGGGTACCAATGCAAAGGACACGGGTTCGATCCCCATGGTGGTCAAATGTTTTTCTGTCTATTCCTTGTATTTGTCTCATTTTTGTTCCAATGGGGCTTTCATATTCAATGTCATTTCCTTCGCTGACATGCCCCTTGCCTGACTGTTTGCCACAGGTATAAGAACGCCTTACCTGTGCACTGTTTTCGGGATACAATTGAAATACTGCACGAGATCCACGAGACTGAGGGGGAAAAAAGAAAAAGAAAATAATCACAGACTGAGCTAAACTTCAGCATAACGGAAAAAGAAGATTTTTAAGTTTCCAAATTCTCATCATTAAAGTCTATCTATAAAAGGTACAAGCGAACATTCTTCAAGGCCATTGATTATAGCCCATAGAACCTAGCCCATAGAACCTGAGTTTATCCCAGTTTCCATAGAATGAAACTGAACAGGTAATACTATATCCCCTCTTGAACGGGACAGTAGCTGGTTGCTAATTCTATTTCCCAGCTGTTGCTGACAGCCATTGATAACTGGGTCAAGAGAGAAAAGCATGTTTTAAAACTCTTTCCTTTCTGGACCTGTAGCCCCTGGTTTTTAAGAAATTGTGCAAATATACAAAAATAAATCTACAGAATTATTCACTCAAACCTAGTAAAATGATATGAATTTTGGAAAGGACGCTTTTAGACTTCACCAGAAGAAATCTGAGGTCACTTAATAAAAAAAAAGATGGATAAAAGGATTGGATAAGAAAATAGATTTATCAAGTGAAATATTGTGGCTGAAATCCAGCTGTGCGAGCTGATTCATTTGGCTCAAGTAGGGAAAGAGTAAAGTGTTTTGTCCAAAGAACAAGATCTCGGACCTAGCATTGCTAGGATTCGAACCCGAGACCTCATGATCCCAAGTCTGGCAGCTTGACCACACGGCCACGGAAGCCAAATGGGCCACCATAAAAATATAAGTTAGTTATCTATTCCTAAAACAGACACTGCTAGAAAGGAGAAGTATAACATGCATTGGAATGAGATCAGTGGAAAAGAAAATGTTTTATTACGGTAAACTGGGGACAGCTCAATAACTGCCATACACGGACGAAGAATGAAATGAATAGCTCTCACCATGACTGCATACAAACTGCGGAAAAATGCCAGCATCCTCTTCGCAGGCGAATGAAATTTCTTGTCAGCGTTACACAACCACTGTAAGGCTGATATACTGTAAAAAAGAAAAGAAATGAAAAACAGGGATATCTATCTTAGTTTGAATCGTCGTACATGAAAGTGGTATCATATGCCTTCACTTAAACAGTACTCTGAAATTAATACTCCAATTGTTAGTTAGATGTGAGAGCTTAAAGTTTAGAGCACCAGCGTCTGTAGAAATGCAATAAAATAGATCTACATTTAAAAGTCAAAAGTAAAGTGAAGAGGGCAAATGGAACTTTCTTCTTTCCACAGTGCGCACTAGTATGACAATGAAATAAAAACAATGATATTTATGCTCACTACATTTCACAGGGAAAGGGATAGAAAACTTTCAATTTTTAGACTTTGTAATTTTGGTATATAACATGATAGAGTCTGTGAGAAACCTGAAATGCCTTGTCGGATGGCGAGTCTAAAGGGTGGCCTCTTAATCCCGTTTTGGGGGATTTAGCACCTGCGATCCCTCAAATGAACAATTTTTATACTTCCTTTAAATGAAACCGAGTTATATCCTTTTGAGACATGATTATGAAATGGACAAACTTTGCAAATCTGGTAAAACCATACTTTCAATGTCTGATGCGTTTTTCATCATTGTAGACCTCTAGCTCAAAGTGAAGTTTGCCAACATAATCATGTGGGCCCCTTCCTCAAGCGCACGCACACACACATTCACAAACACATGTACATTAAATTTTTACTACAAAGCGAGGTAACGCTGAGGTTCCATGCTCAACAATGAGTTAAATACCCAACAATTGACCCACAACATATTATTTTCCCCTTACTGATCTACATAAGTAAACTGACCACTACTAGTATCGGTACCAACCTGATGACCCCGTCAAATGTGCCGGGTCTAAACGGGAGTCCGTTGCCCATGTCACCAAGGAGGAGGTCCCCTTCCACCTCTCTCTCTCTGGCAACCTCTGGCGGACAGACAACAAACAAAAAGAAGAGGCTCAATAACAGAAATGAGGAGGAAAAGGTATATTTATAGATATATACATGTTTACTGCTTATATAGTAACGCTTGAATGTTGAAACTTGCTTATATTACAACATAACTGTCAACCTTTCCAAATCGAAAAACAGACTCGGACTGACAGTGCAAATTAAATTTGACTTGCACAACGACCCGTAATACAAGCTGTCAAACACTAACATGGGATCAAATCCAAAAACACTACCATCAGATCAAATCCAAAACGACACCATCGGACTAAATCCCCAAATGCTACAATCGGACTATATCCCCAAAAGCTATCATCGGATCAAATCTCAAACACCAAACACTACAATCGAATCAAATCCTGAAACACCAAACACTACCATCGGACTAAATCCCCAAACATTACCATCGGATCAAATCCCCAAACGCTATCATCGGATCAAATCCCCAAACACTAAACACTACCATCGGACCAAATCCCCAAACAATACCTTCAGGTCAAAACCCCAAACACTAACATAGGATCAAATCCTCAAACACTACCATCGGACCAAATCTCCAAACAATACCATCAGACCAAATCCCAAAGACTATCATCGGACCAAATCCCCAAAACACTACCATCGGACTAAATCCCCACACACTACCATCGGACCAAATCCCCAAACACTACCATTGGGTCAAATTTCCAAACACTACCATCAGACCAAATTCCCAAAACACTACCTTTAGGTCAAATTCCCAAACACTACCATCAGACCAAATCCCCAAACACTACCGTCGGATCAAATCCCAAAACACTACCGTCGGATCAAATCCCCAAATACTACCCTTGGGTCAAATCCCCAAACACTACCATCGGACCAAATCCCAAAACACTACCATTGGGTCAAATCCCCAAACACTACCATTGGATCAAATTCCCAAAACACTACCTTTAGGTCAAATTCCCAAACACTACCATCAGACCAAATCCCCAAACACTACCATTGGGTTAAATCCCCAAACACTACCGTCGGATCAAATCCCCAAATACTACCATTGGGTCAAATCCCCAAACACTACCATCGGACCAAATCCCAAAACACTACCATTGGGTCAAATCCCCAAACACTACCATTGAATCAAATCCCAAAACACTACCATTAGGTCAAATCCCAAATGCTACCATTGAATCAAATCCTAAAACACTACCATTGAGTCAAATCCCCAAACACTACCATCGAACAAATCCCAAACACTACCATTGGTCAAATCCCCAAACACTACTATCGGGTCAAATCCCCAAACACTACCATCGGACCAAATCACCAAACACTACAATCGGACTAAATCCCCAAACACTACCACTTGGTCAAATCCCAAAACACTACCATTGGGTCAACTCCCCAAACACTACCATAGGATCAAATCCCCAAACGCTACAATCAGACCAAATCTACAAACACTACCATTGGACCAAATCCCCAAACACAACCATCGGATCAAATCCCCAAACACTACAATCGGATCAAATCCCAAAATAATACCATCGGATCAAATCCCCAAACGCTACCATCGGATCAAATCCCCAAACGCTACCATCAGATCAAATCCCCAAACACTACCATCAGGTCAAATCCCCAAACACTACCATCGGGTCAAAACCCCATCCCTCCTCTCCCTCAATGAGTTACTTGCACACCTGATTACCCGCACCTCATGAGATCAGCCTTGATATAACTCACCAAGCATGTGTGGGCTGATGTCTATGCCGACCCAAGTGTGACCAGAGTCTGTGAGAACTTCACCGCTCAAACCCGAACCACAGCTGGGAAAGTAGATAAAGTACACAAAGAAAGTATTATAGGATTTCCACTTAGAATCAATTTCAAAATTCAAGAACCTCAACAACAAAATCCCAGGCCACGCATTTCAACGGAAAGCCGCATTCTAGCAAAAACCTTTAACATAAAGAGCATGAGAGGAAATAACTCCATTGTCAAAAAACGTTCACAGTCCTGAACTCTCATGATCCACAAATATCACCATGCAAAGATAAAGAGCCTCTATGTAAACTATCATCCGTTTGTGAATTTGTAGATATGAAAACCACAATCTTGTGCGCTTTTTTTTTTAGAGATTGAAATTGTATAACGGATCTTATATCAGCTTCAAGCAATATTTCCCATAATATCTGCATTACCTACTTTCGTCCAAAGTTATCTGATTGAAATGATTTGACCGCTTATCATTGAAACTGCACTGATGTCTGGAGTAGTTTATTTCGGATGGCGTTCGACCATTCCTTCCCATTATTAATATATACATATATGCATGAACGATTGGGTTTTTTTAAAGTTAATTTTCTTTCAATTAACATGCAAAGTTAATTCTCTTTCAATTAACATGCTTGAAAAATTATTTGTTGCAAACTTTTGGTGTGATTTGAAAATCTTAAATTAACAAATTAATAAGAATCCAAGTTCCTTCCTTCTTTATCCTTTAAATATGGTTGTTGGTTGGGTTATTTTCAGGACGTAACACTTAAATCCCAATGGAAAATAATTCAAGAATACAACATTACTCTTTCATATTCTTGGATCTGAATCAAATTTGAGAAAGATGAATATTCATGCATTAATCTTACTTGGTTTCTCTATCATTAAAAACTGTATCTAACCAAGTCAAGCCTTAACCATTTATGAACTCACCCGATATCAAGAAGGAAACAAGGCACATCTGGGGGAAGTGCAAGCAACTCGAGAGCTCTTTCAGTTAACTTCTCCTGAATTTCAATCATGCGAGAACTGCAGCAGGAAAGAATGAAGTCATTTGTTTATAAATATATATAGACAAGCATGTTACACCCTGGGTGATATCAAGTACGATTATTAGATATGGTTAGTATCTGATATCAAAATTGCGCAGGTAGGTGTGAACGGTACTATTCCAACTTTTTAATTATAAAACTTGTTCTGAATGGTTGCTAAGGTGAATGAAAGTTCTACTTAAATTAAAGATAGGGAAAAATGCAATTTTAAATAATTAAATGTAACTTCTGGTAGAAACATTCCTCAAATGTTACTGTTCACAAAAACTAAACCTGTAATGTGCAATTCGTTACAATGGCTATAGTGATTACTTTTATAGCAGCTTATAATTCATAATATTTACAACAGCATTAGTTTACGCTGTAAAATGTATGCAAAAATGGAAAAATGGAATCACAATAAGTTCCATTGAATGCAAATGGAATATTCATAAAACTTTGTTGGATTCACATTTCCTGCATCTATAAAATGATCAAACCTGTGAAGGAATGGATTATATTTCTTCCTCCCTGAATAGAAACTTAAGTTCTAAAAATCAACAATAACAAATCTAGAAAGCAACTTGGGAAAAAAAACAATCATGTACTAGATGCTCTCATTTTTACAAAAGTTTGACCAACAGCTAGGAGGAAAAGAAAATTGAAACAAATCAACACATAACAAATTTGAAGGAAAAAAAACAACAAAACAAAAATGGAAAAAAAAACAACAACATACTTGCTGGTATATTTTGCTGCTTCCGTCTCATTGTAAAACTGTGGAGAAAAATTGTCATTGACTCACTAAAAAGTTTGTTATGTTCAACCCGACATCATTTAGATCAAATTTATTTATGACAACAATTTGAAATGAGATGTTTCAGCTTAAGAATTCATTATAATCAATCAAGAGCTTGTCATAAAGTGAGAAATCAATGTAGATATTAACAAATAACTACGAAGACTGTACTAAATGATACGTTAGTAGTAAAGAAGAAACAAATCAGATACATACTATTGCTTTACACTCCATTGGTTCACAATCAAAGTATCTTTATTCTATTGTGAGCAGCTCAACTA
>JAXRKP010000110.1:97500-245000 GCA_037039925.1 Doris montereyensis | reverse complement strand
GGCTCTTCACAGAGCAGTCCGGACATAATTTTTTTTTAATCCTTCCAAACAATTATGACGTCACATTACTTGTAGATGTTGGTAAAAATCTTCTTTGTTTTTGGTAGATCTATAAAAAAAAACACTCAAACATCAAATATCTAAAGAAAAATATTGTCTTGACTTTTTTAACACGGTGGTAGCTAGACCTTAGTGGAAAGTTGTCCTTATTCAAGTTAATGTCTTTGATATTATAGATAGGATCCGTATTGACATACCATAAGTCCCACTAATAATGACTTTATACCTTTCCGTTGGTCCCACCATAATAATTTCAAGGCAAATAAACCACTTTCTTTATCTCCTCCTTCAACTCTTCTACGTCAGGAAGGAAGACTAGGTTCAATACAATCACTGTTTTTCATCCTACACCTGCTTTCATTTGTGGTGATGCTTCAGAATAAATGATTTAGCATCGGCTATGTTTCGGCCTACGTCATAGGAAGGCCCCAATACAATCACTGTTTTTCATCCTACACCTGCTTTCATTTGTGGTGATGCTTCAGAATGAATGATTTAGCACGGTTTTCGAGTTGCCACTACTACCAAAATTTGGGATAACGAGGTCTCCGTCTCGAATCCAGCAAAGCTACCGAATTGTGTTCCTTGGGAATCAAATTTTTCCCTGTTGACCCGGTGCAAAATGGGCACAGGCACCAGCTTGGGAGTAAACAAAAACATTCTTCCTGTCCATTTATCATCACCTGTTCCGCTTCGTGCTATAGAAACAGATATTCTAAATAACACTTTACAACAAGAGTGTTGCTGTCTCCTTGTCAATTCGGTTCTTTGGGGTGAGATTTTCATAATCAATATGTCAAGGCTATTACCTTTAAATTAAATCTTAATACAATTTTTACCTACAATAATTGGACGATGCACATTCATTCATCGTACAGATATTCTAAATTATAAAGAGTCAATGGAATTTAAAAAGAACTATTACCTTGTTTTTTACCTTGAACTGTAAACTGTTCCATGTTTTGACTGTTCTTGTCTCTCAAGTTTTACCAAATGAATACGCTTTTTTCACACACACACACACACCAGCACAAAGCAAACATCTCAACACCATGGAAATTCAAAAAGAGCAAGTTCACTTCCGGACACAATCATGACATATCATACACACCACACAAATACACAGCAAAGGATAACATAAGTCAACATAAAACATCAACTTTGTATTATGTTACAAAACAATGGATTTATTTTTGTCATTCATTATTATCGCTTTCAATAATTTTGTACAACAAAGCAAACAGAACATTACCTCAAGAAAATAAAAAGCAAAGCACTGACAATTATAAAATACATACAACAATAAACAAACATCTACAATACAATAAGTATAAGTTCAAACTCATTCTGTGGATATTTGTGCCTTCATTGCAATGCAGATGGGAATATTTTATAACCTGAAAGCTGCACTAAATTTCTCATATGATAACTATCATTGCTGGCTCAAAGCAATTTCATAGAAATTAGTTTTGACACATGAAAACGGCATCGGTAGCCGAGTGGTTAGGCTGCCAGACTGGGGATCAGGAGGCACGGGTTTGATTCGGGCAAAAGACCCGATTGTTGTGTTCCTTAGGAAGATCATGTAACACGTATTTTCCCACTCGACCCAGGTACAAAATGGGTACAAGCACTAGATTGGGAGTAAAAACCTCGTCAGACTAGCGTCCTGGCCAGGAGGTGATAATTATCCCTGTTCCGCTTCACGCTATAGAAACCGGGATAAACTATGGCTCTATGGGCTGTAATAGCCTTGAAGGTACTTTACTTTGACACATGAAAAAGACAAAACTGTCAAAAATGCGTGAAACAGTCAGAGATACTAAAATTCTTTCTTTACTCCTGGATGACATATCAATGGAAAATAAATCTATCATAAATATGTGAAGCTAAATTATGAGAACATCAGACCATTACTATCTAGCTCACGGTAGGAAGAAGTTCAAATGTCTAAATCACTTTTCATTTATCTGCAGCATCAGTCATTTCTATGTATTAGACAAAAATGGTATCTTTGAAGGAAGGTGGTCTCAAAAACAGTTTTTTAGGAAACGTCGTAAAACTAACATTATTAACACTATCCCAAAGAATCAAATATATATATACATAAATCAAATGGATAAATTATGTCTTGTGCAAAATGCCTATATTGTCTTTTCACTGAAAAAGGCATACATTTGGATTTATTTTACGTCCTTCCTCAACAGTGAAGAATGACAGACAATACACTTCATAACCCATAAATTGTCAGTTCAATAATGAAATATTTCATGTAAATCGTGATATCTGTCCATACGCTACACTGTACAGTTTTTAGTTTACCTTTACATCCTCTAGTAGAATTCATTAGATAAAGAAGAAAAGAGATCACACATTTCCTTGTGTGTCTGTAAGTGTGTGTATGTGAAGCTGAAAGTGCCAGTGACACTGCATATGCCAAAAAATGGCGAATGAGTGTGTGTATGCATGTGTGTAAATGACAGGCAACAGATAGCGTGATTATAAATTTGCTCTAGGAGAAGGTGAGTGTAGTCCTATGTCCTGTTGTGGAAAGAAAAGAAAATGCAGGTATGTGTGTGTGTGTGTGTGTGCATATGTGTTTCGTTTGTATCACACACAACCATATGATTATAGATATAACACATCGTGGGCCATTGTATATGTCCTGATAACAAGAATTATACACAATAGATAGTAAATGATCTATAAAGTCTTTCACTGCTACCTAATACATGAACATACGAGTGTGTGAGTGCACCTCGCACACAATAGTTTTTAATAACAACTTTCACACTACAGTTGCATCTCTTGGATTCCTAGCTACAAAAAATATAGCGTTGCACTTCCTGAAAGCTATTTTGGAGGAAGCTTTGATTAAACAGTTTTCAGTTTGTAAAAATACTTCAACTTGAGATTTCACAGCACTGTGGTAATGGCATCATCAAAATAACAACTGTTTATTAAATTAAACTATATGAGACACCAACATCTAAAACATCTGAAACCTTTTTGTTCAAGCGTTGTTACTGCCGACTATAAAGGGCTGGGAAGACCATATTTTTAACTATAACATCATAGGTGGGGGGGTGATCATGCTTTTAACGTAGGTGAGATTGAATTGAATACCAACAACACACAAAAACAACAGCAACAACAAAAAACACAAATTTCAATAGGCCGTAGAGAGGTTTAAAAAAAAAAAAATATAGATAGGAGAGGACAAAGAGCATTACACTTGCAAAGGGACATCAGGGTCATAAAGCCATGGCAAAGATGGGATGTGTTTACAACCGTCTTACAAATCTTTGGTTACATTACCACTCAAAAACAATAAATTGACTCAGAATTACAGAGGACCTTGCTGAACGTTAACACCTTGGGACCAATAAAAGTGTGGACTTTTAGTGAGGTTAGCATCAACCGTATTATGAGACAGCGGGACCCATGAGGAGAGTTGACTGTAACTGCAAATTGACTTTAAATGAGTTGATTTCTTGCCGGTTTCACTGTACATTGTCCTAATCACACATTGACCTATTTTGATGAAAAAAGACACTCAAAAAGTTCTGAGCTTAAAAGAGGATCTGACATGAGGACAACATGCAAGTGGAATTTGGGACAAAAGCAGATAGGATTTGGTAACACTTTTTTTTGGACACAGGACAATATTGATGAAAGTGAACCTAATGGCGATTATAACTCCGAAATCGTCAAATGCGTATTTAGGACAATGTAATTCTGAGCTGTCCAATGGTAAAACAAGTTGTCTGATGCATGCATAAACTGCTTGTCAATATGACAAGCAGACACAATGTCGACCGTGCTGTTTGAAGCCATCCTTCGCCAAGTCCACAGCACGTCTTCTTCTCATACAATATACAATCCAAACATGACGAAAACAGATATCCTGACTTGATTACGTGTCCTCTAAGGAAAAGTCCTCCTCTTTTAGGATAATTTCTCTGCTTTTTTTTTTTAACATAGCACGAATTTTTGCTCCGCAGATCCTGTGAGAAAAAAAACCCAAAAAGTACATAAACGTGAATGAAAATAAAAAAGCAAACATTGTATGTAATAAATAGAGTATTGCTGTTCTGCTCCCCTTTCCCATCCCACAAAATGTTGACCACCCTTTTCAATCCTTTGTCCCGTTTGGCTAATTTACAAGTAAAGCAAAGTTCTATTGAGGCCCTGACTCAAATGGGGCTAGACTGTGTCCTATTTGAGGTAACATACTGCTCACGGCTTATAAGAACACAACAGATATATGAGCAGGTTTTCACTCATCGGAATTGTTTCACTTTAATTTAATCAGATACAGTATAAGAAAGCCTCATCGGCTATGAAAGTGCTTGGCCTACTGGTAAGGTGAATCCCATTAATTGGAAGGCGGGAGGTTGGAAGGCTACGTGATTCTGATGTTTGTTTGACAGATTTACGAATCCACGCTTTTAGTGTGCATTTACTAGTGACCATCGTGACAAAATTATTTTTAAAAACATTGACCAATTAGGAATAGCTCGCACTCCTCACACTTTTTCATTGAGATGAGTCAATAGAACATTGAAAACTTTAAAGTATTACAATACATCCGGTATTGAAGTGACCGTACTAATTGGTTACCGTTGGATGTAAGAATACACCAGATATATATATAGATGGTGAAAGTGCAAAACTGTGTCAGTGTAAATTTAGAAACACTCCCCCCTCTTTTAACATTAGGAAGCACCTATGCTTCAAGTCTAGTTAGGATTCCATGGCACAAGAATCAATAAAAACTCATATAACCATGTGAGCAATCTGTGTCTCCCTATTGGGACCTCATAATCTTATATCTGACAGCCCAGCCACTGGACAGGCAGGTGCATTAAGGAAGAAAGCAAAGCACCCCCCCCCACAAAAAACCCCAACAACAACACACCCATAAACAAATCAAATTCGGTGAAAATATCATTCAAAATTGACTAATTTTTTCCCCGTCCGTATTTATTTTGAAGACAGTAAGAGAAGATTAAAAATTATTTAAGCTTAAAATTAATCGTAGCTCTAATGTTCACGTACTGAAGATGATGATGAGGATGGTGTGAATGATGGAGAGACGTCCCGTTTTCTGACTTGGGATGCTTTCCTGAGTATCACTGTTGTTGCCCCCTCCTGACGGGAGTCTGGATGCAAAAGGAGTCTGTAGAATCGCTGCAAAAAATGGCAAAAAGCGGGGATTATAATCAAGTGAGCATGAGAGGTTTGTTTGCTCCATTGCAATTTACGTTGTCACCAACGTGATCTTAAGATTTATAATTTTTTTAAAAGAAGAGGAAAAAAAAAAGAAAAAAGAAGAAGAAAGGATATTTTCATTTTTCAATTTACAGCATCCACCATATGCGGTGATCTCAGCGTGAATTAAAGTGAAATGATTAGATGAAATAAAGACATTTGAAAGAGTGAAAAAAAGAAGAAGAAGAAGCTGCCGTGTCCACTTTGTCCTTTCCTGCGTTTCATCGGCTCAACAATAAACTCACTCACCCACATGCACTCCCTCTCTCTACTTGAACTGCCCTTCCAGACCACCCATGGTGGAATATCTAGGAGCAATGTTATGCTAGAAGCCCCTTTCATGGAAGGTCATAGATATTCCACACGTGATAAAACTATGAGTTTGGAATTTCATTTTCAGCACATGAAAAGCAATTAAATTCAATTACATGTTTTTTGTTGCTGCTGGACATAGCATAACGATAATTTTGTTTTTTAAAGAACAAGGGCAGAGTACAAAACATTTTTTTTTTATCAACAATATTGATAACGACAGAAATGGAAATTTTAAGACCCTGAATTCCAAGTGATTTCAAGCTTTAAAAACTCTTGGCCCAGAAAACTTTGTACAAACAGTTTGAAAACACAAGTGTTTCTTAACTCAAGCATTAGCAAGACAATTAGACGACTGATATGGACTTCTGTATGGAAGAACAGCCAGGAGTAAACGAGCGTGAACAAAACAACCCACTAAAACGTCATCGTCCCCATCCTCTCTCACCTGAAGAGCCTTGACTGAAGAGCTGATGACCCCTCCGGTAAGACGGACGAAGAGGAATCCGGCAGGGGAATGCTCGCTTCATGGGAGTCAGGTTGACGCTTCTCATCGACATTCTTACTGCGCTTTTCTGCATCTCCGTTGGTAAATTTTCCACGAGAAGAGCGCTTCGCCCTCGACTCAACGACTGCTTCAACCATCTCCACATCACTACCGCTCGACTCTCTGACGACCTTCGTGCTTGGCAGCTTGGCCGTCGTCGTCTCCTTTTCCTTGCTCCTGCTGTGCTGGCTTTTCTTTTCTTCTCACGACTCCTATCATGGTCACGGTCCTTGGATTTGCGCTTGCTCTTTTCTTTGGGGCGTCTTGTCTTGTCGCCAGATTTTTCTCTTTTACTAGGAGTTCTGAAAGACCAAACAACAAGATAATAATTTTTTTTTAAATAGTAAAAAATCATTCCTAGGGAGTGAAGACAAAGAACGCATGACACAGAAAAGATACTACGCCTAATTCACGTCTCATTGAAATTGATCCCGTCCACAAGATATGTGGTAACGGCTAAGCTGAATTAATGGGAAACAGCAAGATGAAACACACATATTAAGGGAAAGAAGTAGGCCCTACCAGTAGTCCTCACCAACCACCCAAAGAGGAATGAATGATCAGTGATGATAATGGGAGAAAAGCCACAAAAAAAAGGGAAAGTTATTGGTGTCGTGATAAACCACTGAAGACCACCCTTCCCATGCCCGCGCCACCCCTCCCAACCCAGGATGTCAGGTGTGAAAACAAAACCTTTGACTTTTATTGTATTATTTTTAATAGAATACAAGCATAAATATGGACTTACCTGTGTGACAATGAGGGAATTTAAAATCATTTACACTAATGAAGAATATAACCCTTTACACGTGGTTTGAGGAGGGGGGCTAGGTATTGGCCTCTCAACCAAAAGGTCATGGGTTCACACCCTGGCGGTTAAAACGTTTGTTCCATTTTTTTTTTACCCTGAGTAAAATTTACCTCCCCCCAGGTAGGTGGACCGACACCTAATCCCATCGGAGACATGATAAAAAGGAAGTCCTGTGTACAACACTCTGAGCACGTTAAAGATCCCTCTGTTGTTTTACAGGGCGGTCCGGGCAAAATTTCAAAGTCTGACCAGACCAAACCCTCTGAGATCACCTTAGGTGTAGATGTGAGTAAAATCAAATCAAATAAAAACCATGTGTCCGTTTTGTCTTCTTCTTCGGGTAGAGTTGTCACCCACTGTCCTTCGTCACCTTTGACCTCTGCGGCTCCTTTAGAAACAATGACAAGGTCTTGCTCCTAGTTCAGAAAAAATTCATGGAGTCTTTCCAACTCACCTTGATCGAGATCTCTTGTTGTGTTTTTTCTTCCTTTCCTCTCTTCTCGGAGGAGACTTGCCATAGTCTGAATAGTGCCGTTGCCAGGAATAATCTCTGTCTCTCTCCCAGCCAGACGACCACTGGCCGCCTCTAGCTTGTCTTCTTGGGGGACTCGGTCGGCCGGGAGACCTGAGAAATGTACACAAGTTAAGCAATTGAAGGGATAATTTCAATAGTGTGCCTAAGTCACAATTACGTCATTTAGAGAAAAAAATGCCAAAAACCAGGGACTTTGGCACTGCTGGCTTTGGGAATCCAAATGCTGTGAACGTGATGAATTTTCACCATATCACTTTCACACTTTTCAGGACGCATGATTTCCTTTTATTCCCTGCGATTATCTGTCTCATTTTCACGAAAATGGACATAGGCACATTATTGAAATAAACCTTTCTATTTTTCTCTCCACACAAGCTATCACATCTATGGCCATAAAACAAATATTGTTTTTGGGTCATAAAAAAAAGAAAAGACATCAAATTTAAAGAGAACACACAACTCTCTCTTCCTCACCTCTACTGAATTTTCACTTCCGAGAACAAAATATCATGAATCATTATGATCTAACATTCAGTAGGCAGACATTTTAGGGTGAATCGGAGGAATTTCTTAATCCTTCGTGAAGCAGTAAGTGAAAAAGGGTGCTACAATATCATCTTTAAGGATTTTAATAAAGGCCTTCTAGAAAGTAAGTTACCAGTACTATACTACTACTACTAGTACTAAGACGAGACAAACACAAGGAATAGACAGAAAAATATCCAGGCCACCATGGGGATCGAACCACGCTTTCTTTTCATGGCGAGGTGATGGGTGCCGACGCAGAGGTCGCGGGTTCGATCCCCATGGTGGCCTGGATTTTTTTCTGTCTATTCCTTGTGTTTGTCTCTCGTCTTTGTTCCTATGGGGCTTTCATGTTGTCTTGTGTCATTACATTAACTTTCGACATGCCCCTTGCCTCACTGCTTGTCTTTATCTACTAGTACTAATAAAACCAGCAGTATCTACACAGTACATATCTGTAGGCAATGGTTATAAACACTGTACATGCCATTGTTTGATTGATTCATTGAAATTCACCTCCCATAAACAGTGATCTCGGGGTGAATAAAGAGGAAACAGTAGGATGAAGGATAAGAACAAAAGATTGAAAGGAAAGAAGCAGGATCTACCAATAGCACCAGTCACAACACAACCGGGTAGGTACCTTCTATCCAAATTGTAAGCACTAGGAGGCGTTGGTGATTTTCTATGTCTGCGTCTCTCTCTTGGGGATCTGGCTCGCTCAACACGATGAGGCATGGGCTGATTGTCATATTCATAAACAACAGCTGAAGAACTCGGTGCCTCTCCTGCAGAACAGAAAAATTCAGTAAAAACTAAAAAAAATTTTACCATCGATTATTTTCATGCCTAAAAAAGAAAGAAAAAAAAGTTTTGAAATATCACAGACACCAGACAGAATAAAATCATTATCCACAGCCTCGTCATGAAGAAAAAGCGTAGTTACAACAGTGTTTGTATTGGATTTCCCTTCATGGACTACACCATGATTCTGTCTGGCGTTCACAGTTATTTGTTTTATTCCATTGTCCTTGTCTTGTGTTCTCCCTAGGGTATTCTTCTACTCTCAGCATTTATAATCTATAGGAGCTGCCAACCTTTACTATAATCTATAGGAGCTGCCAACCTTTTCTATAATCTATAGGAGCTGCCCACCTTTTTCTATAATCCATAGGAGCTGCCAACCTTTTCTCTATAGGAGCTGCTACCAGGGAGCTGCCAACCTTTTCTATAATCTACAGGAGCTGCCAACCTTTTCTATAATCTACAGGAGCTGCCAACCTTTACTATAATCTACAGGAGCTGCCAACCTTTTCTATAATCTACAGGAGCTGCCAATCTTTTCTATAATCTATAGGAGCTGCAAACCTTTTCTATAATTTATAGGAACTGCAAACCTTTACTATAATTTATAGGAACTGCAAACCTTTACTATAATTTATAGGAACTGCCAACCTTTACTATAATTTATAGGAACTGCCAACCTTTACATCTATAGGAACTGCCAACCTTTACTATAAGCTATAGGAACTGCCATAGGAACCTTTACTATAATTTATAGGAACTGCCAACCTTTACTATATAGGAACTGCCAACCTTTACTATAATTTATAGGAACTGCCAACCTTTACATCTATAGGAACTGCCAACCTTTACTATAATTTATAGGAACTGCAAACCTTTACTATAATTTATAGGAACTGCCAACCTTTACATCTATAGGAACTGCCAACCTTTACTATAATTTATAGGAACTGCCAACCTTTACTATAATTTATAGGAACTGTATAGGAACTGCCAACCTTTACTATAATGTATAGGAACTGCCAACCTTTACTATAAGCTATAGGAACTGCAAACCTTTACTATAATTTATAGGAACTGCCAACCTTTACTATAATGTATAGGAACTGCCAACCTTTACTATAAGCTGCCATCTAGGAACTGCCAACCTTTACTATAAGCTATAGGAACTGCCAACCTTTACTATAAGCTATAGGAACTGCCAACCTTTACTATAATCTATAGGAACTGCCAACCTTTACTATAAGCTATAGGAGCTGCCAACCTTTACTATAATCTATAGGAACTGCCAACCTTTTCTATAATGCAATCTACAGAGGAACTGCCAACCTTACTATAATCTATAGGAACTGCCAACCTTTTCTATAATCTATAGGAACTGCCAACCTTTACTATAATCTATAGGAACTGCCAACCTTTTATAAGCTATAATCTACAGGAGCTGCCAACCTTTACTATAATCTATAGGAACTGCCAACCTTTACTATAATCTATAGGAACTGCCAACCTTTTCTATAATCTACAGGAACTGCCAACCTTTTCTATAATCTATAGGAACTGCCAACCTTTACTATAATCTATAGGAACTAACCGTTACTATAATCTATAGGAGCTGCCAACCTTCACTATATAATAATGTATAAGAACTGCCAACCGTTTCTATAATCTATAGGAACTGCCAACCTTTACTATAATCTATAGGAACTGCCAACCTTTACTATAATCTATAGGAACTGCCATTACCTTTTCTATAATCTACAGGAGCTGCCAAACTTTTCTATAATCTACAGGATAAGAGCTGCCAACCTTTTCTATAATCTATATAATAATGTATAATAATCTATAGGAACTGCCAACCATTTCTATAATCTATAGGAACTGCCAACCTTTTCAAATTCAAAAGGAGATTCTATAAACTATATTTGATTTATATTATTCCATCATAGAAGTTTCTGCACCCCATTCGACTTTACTATAAACTATCATAAGAGCTGTCAACCTTTACTATTATAAATAATGTATTGGATTAGTTGCAATCAAAATAAAAAATAATCCATTCAATTGGTTGGAGACATCTTTTCATTAATCTACAGGAGCTGACTATAATCTATAAGAAATTTTTAAATGCATGACTGTTTCATTGTTTTGGCTGAAACTTTTTACTTTAAAAACTCTGGACTGAAGGTCTGCTTTTTCCTTCCATAATGATTTTGCAATCAAGATGTTTGAGCTTGGACCCCCTAAAATCAGTTTTGTTCTTTTTGGCTGAAAGATTCTCTCACATTCACTGTTGCTAGGAACAGTCAGGAGGCCTAACATGCAGAATGCCAATCTTTGATATTTGGCCTTGCCAAGCATATCCTTCATTCTCCCAGTTGGAACCATTGGTGAGCAACTGAAAAAGCCATCCTCAAGCTAATTGATACAAATTAAATTCATCCTGGAGGCCATCCATAGCTGTATCCATATCATCTCCATTTAACATCATAATCATCTTTTTATAAAAAATCTCAGGAGCTTTTGCATAAGCCCTCTTTTCAAACCTGCTCCAAACATCAGATTTGACCACTACCATGCAGACTCTTGATGCAAAAATTCTTCTAATTTCTCCTTGATCCAATGTGCTGCTGCCTATCCTCATCAAGTCCCTCTGTGGTTATTCTCATTCTTGTAGTCCACAAAAGTGGATCCTGGTCCTTGATCACACTTGCTTTAATGAAGCAAACAGTTCCTTGAGATCCATCAGGAGAGGTTTTGGAAAAACAATGAGGTTCATTTGTCTGCAGCATGATGTTAGTTTTTCAAACATTCTGATTGAAAACTGGAGATATGCTCTGCAGGCATCTGAGTGCAACATTTTCTTAATTGTAAAAAGTCTTTTCTCCTCTGGCTGCTGTCCCTCTGTTTCTCTAACTTTCCCTCTTTTGCTTTGCTTGAGTTTTCTTTATTTCATGCACAACACTTTATCTTCCTTTCTTTTGTATGGACTTTGCTTTGCATCATTTTCCAGAAAACATTGATGATTTGATTTATATTATTCCATGGGATGGTAAACAATACAACAAAATTTCCGGACTTCCTCACCACAAGGTAACTGTTTTAGCCTTTGCTTCCTGTTCACGCTTCCCTCCATATAATAGAACAAGCAATCTTTTTGCTGCTTTTTGGTGACGGTAGCTTTGCAAACTCAGAATGGTAACTCCGGACTTTCAGCCCAATCTTTCCAATATTTACACCTGGGTTTCCTTAAACAAAAAATTACAAACAACCCTCATATGGCATAGGGCATGGACTTAATTTTCAAGGTTAATACAGACTTACTTTTTTCAACAATGGACTCATAGCCCCAAAAATGTAATAAGAACATATTTAACTTACCGATCGGCAGCTATTTAACTTAAATCGTTGAATAAAATAACAAAAAACCTGTCAATTGCTGGCCTTTCAATAAATATTAATAATAGGGTTCGTGAAATGTGACAGCAGTGGTCAGCAGTTTTCTCAATTTCTCAGCGAACTCAAACGCATTTGCGTTTCTTAATGTGCACCACAGCCTCTCTGAGCCTCTGCTGCTAACTTGGGTTTTTTTTCCGTGACCCGGAAATTGTTATCCATCCGTTAATACTCACGTGGTACTTTTTAAGGAAAATACAGACTTACAACAAAAATCCACACAAAATACGTTTTTTTATGCACTGGTTGGCAGCTATGATAATCTGTTTCTTTCACCAAGGCAGTGTACAGGCAAAAAAGATCCAGAAATAAAAGCAGCTATTCCACAGCGAATCGCTTTATCTGACGGGTTTTTTTTAGGGGACGTAACCCTTTCTGATTAAAAAAAACCCAATAATCTTACCAACGTATAGAGATGCAGCATCTTCGTGGGCAGAGGCAGAGGGCGGCGATGCCTGTGGCTGGTTGGTCTTGAGCATGGTAAGAAACATGGCCGCCTTTCTCTTTCGCTCTGCCTGCAAATTCTTCTCTTTGGACGATTGCGATATTCTCTCTTTCAATGCACTGGCCAGCTTGTCTTTTACTTTTTCCTCCGCTGTTATATGAGAAAGAAAAAAAAAAAGATTATTGAAGGTAAAATGATTAATAACATTAATACTTGTTTTTTTTTAAATATTACGACATGCACTACTACTTCTTTAATAATCATGACAGTGATGATACAATACATAAATAATAATAATGATGATGGTGATGAAAATAAGAGCTAAATGAAGGAAGAGAAAGAAAGAAACAAAATTTTCAATGCAATGTTCTTATCACAACATAAACACAGTCTGTTTGGAAATACAGCAGTGGCCGCCTAAATGCCAAGTGCTTGGGAAGCAGAAAAACGAGTATTTAGGCGAAAGTGGGTCAGTGGCAACTATCTGGGTTTGGAGGGTGATCTCTAAGGGTATGGTGCTAAGGGTATGGTGCTAAGGGTATGGTGCTAAGGGTATGGTGCTAAGGTGCTAAGGGTATGGTGCAGAAATTCAACGTTTACGAAAAATTTAATGTGAGAAATAGGGACACCTGGGAACCATTTAGCGCTGAGGTGGGGAGCGCGCAGGTAGGTTGACTATCGCTCGCCACGAAGACACAATGGATACAGCTAACGCCAGGCAGGGGAGCAATAAAACTGTTCACACCTTGTCCCTCGATTGCAATGCGTGCATGGTCTACTAAAAACACCAGGTGATTGCATTCAACTTACGGCATCAAGAAAGAGCCGTGGGTGGAGTCTGAAAGACTTCAATTCTAATTGCCTACTGACAAACCAGTAATCCAATGGAATTTAAGGCTGTGGTGTACACTGGGTGGCGTTAAGAAGAGAAGTCTGGTAATTTTTCACTACATTATAATGGATAGGCAATGAAGGGTGATTGCAATGCATGGCACGTTGTTGGTGGGCATAAGCCAAATTAGCAATGTATGATAAACAAAAATATTTTTACAGACGTATTTTATGATAATTTGGAGAAAATGATACCTGCAGAAGCTGTGAGACCAGGCATTTAGGCGAAAATTTTGGTTTTGAAACAGGTATTTAGAGGGGCAATTTATATAGGGAAAAAATCGGTTTCATCAAAATTTTTTTAGGCGGTCACTACTGTACATGTAAACCCTCTCTCCTTTTTTGTCTTGCAAGTTGTTTGGGGTTTGTTTGTTGTTCTTTGGTTTGAGGACAAGACCCAACAGGCCTTCCCATAGATCTGCTACATTCTTCTCTTACTCAAGACTACAACAAGGGGTGGCATGTTGTTTTGTTTTTTTATGACGTGTCATACAGAGTATGATCTCCATGGATAATTGAAGACAGACTTACGAATGCCTGTTATTTTGGCGAAGTCAAACCATCCGTTGTTGCATTTCGAGGGGGTGATTAGCGTTGTAAAATTCGGTTATTAGAGAGAAAAAACGTGCATAATAACGAATCGTGCAAATTGGCTGAGACTGCTATATTTAATAAATTAACAAAATGAACAGGCTGATTTTAATTCTCAAACAAAAGCTGAACAGGGCAACAATACCGTTTACTGAACCCTCATCACCAGGAGCTCTTGCAGGTGGGGTAGCCGTTCGGGACGGGGTTTGGAAACAGATTCCTGCTGATGTCCTTCCTCACCTGAATAACGACAAAAGAAAGTTAACAACAGGAGATCCAAGCTTCTTAAAAACCTGATATTTCAGGACATAGAGCACCTAAAAATTGCAGCAGATTCTAGGCGACCTTGAAAACTTTTGGGAGGATCAATGCTATCTTTTTTCTCTAAAGGAAAATTACTATCTTCAGGTTCAAACATATTCAGGGTGTCCAGTAAAAATTCAACTGAAAATTTCCTACCTCAACAGAAAAAAATCCTACATAGGAAATGAAATACTCTCCCGATGCGAGAAACTGAGAACAGCGTAAATATTTCCAATTTCAATACATTATCATAAATTGTCAATGCAAATCATAAATGAATGACTTTCTAGTGCATCTCAATGAAAACAAAAGTGATCACACATTTCTTTAATGTTTTGCTTTGAATTAATAATACTTCAGCATTTTTCTACAGTTTTTTATACATTTCTGAATAAAAAAATAATTCTGATAGCTGATAGTAGTGTTAGATCTATATCACTTCACAGTGCAAAAATGAATTTTAATTATTTATTTTATCTCCTTTCGAAAAATAAATAAAACAATGAATGTCATAGCCTAAACACACGCACAAATACTTACCCAGTAGTCTACCGAGAAGAAAATGAGGTTTGGAAGGCTTTTTCTCTAACTTGAACTCTGCCAATTATAATTCTTCTTCTGTTCTACTTTTAGCCACCCCCCACCCCCGTCCTTTTTCTTTCTCAGGATCAAAAACTTAAAACTAGATCTAGACCCCCTCCCTAGTAAAACCGCCCTACCCACTCTTTCTTTCTTCTTCAATAAACCGGAATCTAGATCTAGTATAGTACATGATTGCATTCTTCCCGGTTCTACCCTTTCCCACCAATGTCTACACTGTAGTGGAAAACACATTCATTATTTCTCTTTCTCTTTCGATATCGTATGTCAGACTCAGTCTCCTCTTGTTTTGCCATCATATGTTTTCACATTGACTTTCTTCACCCTGTCCCCTCCCTCTATTCTGCTATCAGGCTGTGCGTACATAATATTAATATCTCTTCGATCATCCAACCTCCTCTATTCTTACTAAACACTTGCATTTGCCTTTCAGTCATCCGTAAACTCCCGACTCTCTATAAATACTCTCTCTCTAATACTAATACACACTTCACATTTTCCCATTTCGCGGTGCCGATAATTGTTCATGCGTACTTCGATTTCCTGATTTTCTCTCATGTTGGTCCTCAATATATCATTTCCCCTGGTATTTTCGACCGGGAAACATTTTTTTTCGTTTTGAAGGATTTCCCTGAGCCCCATTTCCTACTTGTTTTCCTACCCAAGACATCAATTTCCGACCATTTCTGACCCGAGTATGAAAAATCCGATATATTTCCGACCTTGCTGGACACCCTGATATTGCTAAGACATTGAAACAATAGTCTGTACATCAAAACTTTTTACATGGATCAGACGTTTCCTGTTGAATGATATGTAAGTATCAGATATGTAAAACCTTCAATACCTCCTCAATTCATACAACCTTCGAGGAAGGCAAATCACCTTGTAGATAAAAATAATACCAAAAGCCAACAAAAAACAAAAAAAAGAAAGAAGAAAAACTGAATCTGTTGCATCATGAAATGAGCATTTCTTTAAAAACAAAAACCTTTGTCATTTCAAACTGACATCCAGGTAAAAAAAAAAAAAAAAGTTGCCAAACACTCCCACTCTTCCTCATGTTGGGCTTTAGGCCCAAAGGGAAGGAGGAGGTAGAGGAGGATGAGGAGGCAAGACAGCAAGCACTGTCTCAGTCACACAGCTTACCTTCACTGGTGTCGTAGTCAAAGAGCTTTGATTTGCTGGCAGGAACGGGTTCAGACTCCTTCGACTTTGCTTTGATAGAGAAGCTCACACTAACAAGACTACTCTCCTTGGTGTCTTCCTTTTAAGATCTTGCTCCAAATCTCTCCCCAATTCCTTAAAGAGGAAATAAAAAACTTTTAAAATAAAAATTAAAAAAATAAACAAAACTTTACATCTTGATGTAGAAGAGCACACATATTTTCATCTTCCAGTGATGTATGTCATCTCATGAAGCATATACTATATACGTATAAATCAAAATATGAATGAATAAACATAACCTAATGCAACATTCCCGTCAAAAGAAGAAAACAAAGAGAGCTCAAAAATGCAACATTACCGTCACAAAAAAACAACCCCCAAAACCATAATACATAACAAGGTGTTAAAAAATACTACACCTAAAACCAATGTAGATCAATATCAATGTCTGAACCTATTCACACCATGAGAAGAGCTACAGTAACCTTTCCATTTTCATGGAGTAGGCCTACATATTTCACAAATGCGAATATTTTATATAAGAAGTGATCAACATCATTAAAAATTCAAGCTGAGCTGGAATTGCTATTTATAATAAAATAAAAAACTTTCCATAGGATCAAAATGATAGAGATATGTTTCATACACATTATAAGACAGTTTTTAAATCTTCCATTAAAAAAAAAAACTAACATTTTCCATGTATAAAAACATTTCCAGAGAAGAATAGTTAAAAAGTACCCTGAGAAACAGCTCCCTTTTCAGTCTGTAATAGGGAAAGTAAGCATGGTACTCGTTGAGAAACTGGAATCGTGGATCGTTACGTCCCATCACCACCATCTCAAACTCTATTCCATTTTTGGCAACGTACAAAGCCATACGATCAACTATTGGCTGAATATCAGCCGGCGGCGGAATGATGGCTGATGGGCCTTCTGGTCTGGGCTGGGGTCTCGGCAATGGAGATTTACTGTCATTAAAAAAGGAGGAGGGGAAAAAAAAAAAGAAACAAGAAAATAAATAACTGTTAGACATTACAGTTCAACAATGGCAAAAAAAAACCCCAAAACAAACAACCCCAAACAACAAACTTAAAAAGTTAAGTGTTATATCAAATGGTGTATTAACTAGTGAACCAATAAGATGTCAAACCCAATGGTGTATTAACTAGTGAACCAATAAGATGTCAAACCCAATGGTGTATTAACTAGTGAACCAATAAGATGTCAAACCCAATGGTGTATTAACTAGTGAACCAATAAGATGTCAAACCCAATGGTGTATTAACTAGTGAACCAATAAGATGTCAAACCCAATGGTGTATCAACTAGTGAACCAATAAGATGTCAAACCCAATGGTGTATTAACTAGTGAACCAATAAGATGTCAAACCCAATTGAAATACTTGGAAAGCTTTTCTTTTCACAAGATTAAAAAATTAACTATGGAAGAAAAAAGCTAAACGGATTTGTTAGTTTCTTTGAAATTTACCCTGTCCACCATTGCAGTGATCTCAGGGTGAATTAAGAGAAAACAGCAAGATGAAAGATAACTGGACAAAGAAGGAAAGGAAAGAAGGACCTACCAGTATATCCCACCAACCGCCCGCAGCTTAACAGATAAAAAAGGCCATTCTTAACATGTTTGAATAAAAAGAGTAACAGTGTACTCAATCTGATAAATTGTCAGAAATATGGGATCACTGCAGGAAAAACAATGTACCTTTTCTTTCTTTTACGGGAGGACCTTGACCCTGATGAGGATGAAGATGACGACGACGAACTATCTGAGCTAGATGAACGGGTTCTTCTTCTTCTCTTCTTCTTGCGTTTACTTCTCTCACTGGAGGGACTGCGAGATCGGCCACGGAACTGATCTTCCAAGGCAGGTCCATACAAAGTACTTGCAGCAGGGGCATATATACCATTGCCTTTCTCTTCAATGGGTGCATCTTCATTGTGATTGGATACTGATGTGGTTTCCGACTCTTCCGGCTGTTGCGGTGATCCATTGATAGGACTGGCTGCCCTATTCATTGAAAGGGATAATAAAAATAATAATCTTTACTATCCAAAGAAGGCAATTTTTCTTTTGATTTACATTTCTCATATTACAAAAATACATAGAGTACAAAAGTTTACACATAACACAGTAGACTTGCACCATCAAATAACACAATTGAACCTAATATAACCATGATTGAACATTCACACACACTTGTACACACTCATGCATGCCCCCCCCCCCCCCCATCACAGCTCCATCATCTTCTCAATCGCCATGGCAGACCATGATAAATATGTCATAAATAATAATGAGCATAATCAAGACAATTATGCCAAAGATGCGGCTAAAAAAGTGGGTTTTTTTCTAAAACAAAAGAGTGCTAATTGTTTGATAATAAAATTAAAGTCAGTCCCATGCTCAGATTTGAGCGTAGGGCAATCAAGAGTAGAGTCTTGATTTTTCTAGGGCATACGGCATAATGTGGTAGTTTGCCTTTGCCTTCCACGCTGCCTTTATTTTTGCTGAGTCCGAATGGACATAGCTACCCAATGAGTTGACAGGGCCCGAAATATTTTTTTCCATGACTGGGGCATCCTGGATGGTAGTCCGATGCTCTACTGACCGAGCTACTGACCCCTCGCCTCTTATTTGGTAGCTACTGTAACCGCTAGAAAACTTTTGTTTAGTTGCCCTTTGTGTCAGCAGAATGGTGAAAAAAGTTCAGAAATATAAATGTCTTGTTTGTTTGTTATGTTACGACTTACAACAAGCTCCATGTCCCAGGAGTGCTTCCAAAAAATAAAATCACAATCACTTTCAAGGGTTATAATTAACCGTTACCGGGCAACACATTGCAACTTACGCAGCTGCCGAATATTTCTTGAAAGAGTTGATAAGAGCACCATAGGGAGTGTCATGGATCGCAACTTTGGGAAGCTCAATAGGCTTTTGTGGCTGAAAAGGGAAACAAAAAACAACTAACAATTATTTTATCTTAGATAATTTAAGTCTTCTCACTGAAATAGAACAAACAATTTTTTTTTAAATTTTTGTTCTAAACTGCAAAAGGTAGAATAAAATAAAATATTAAAAAGTCTCTTTGTTCTGCAAGCTATAAAAAAAAAAGAGAGAGAGAGAGACAGAGAGAAAGAGAGAGAGAAAAGAGAGAGAGAAAGAGAGAGAGAGAAAAGAGAGAGAGAGAGAGAGAGAGAGAGAGAGAGAGGAGAGAGGAGAGAGAGAGAGAGAGAGAGAGAGATACAGAGAGCTCAATCTAAAAAAAGGTAAAATATTAATAAATATAAAATAAAATGCGAGAGAGCCAAAGCTTAATCTAAAAATTGTTTTACATGAATAAATAATAAAATGAAAGGCGAGAGAGAGAGAGCGCCACTGTGGCTCCTTTGTGTTCCATATCTACAAGTGACTCAAGATATGAATCTTTATGTTGCATACATCCAAAATGAAGCCAAAGACTAGATCTATGCCTAAATCTACTATCAAAATAGTTTATGGAAGATGTGTCACACTCTTGAAAACAGAGCTTTCTTTCTTTTTTCCCCTTCTTTTTTACATGCAGAAACTACCAACATCTTTTTTCTTCTGAAGAGAATGGTTTATGTATTATGTCTTAAGTTGTACAATTATTGTGATGCTTTGAATTATGTAGCAAAAGTGAGTTAAAACAATTTGTTCAAAGCTAATAATATAGTTCACTTGTCGTGGGGTAGATTGGACTTTTTTTTTAAATTCCAACATAAATTTTCTTCTATCAAATTGACATTGATATGACAATCGTTATGATATTGGAACACAAAAATATATAATTTAAAGTAAAGATAATCTCATAAGAATTGTTGTGGGCGCTTTTGAAAATTTGGTGTTTTTTCTCTCTCTTGAATGAGGGTGGAAGATGGTTTAAATCATATTGTCGTAAAAGACTTTCCTTTTCAACTTACGGGTGGCAGGGGTGGTAGAGGCACTTGATTTGTTGACGACAGTGAAGGGTGCAAATAATCCTCATCCTTGTCCTCTGCAAAGAAAACATGTAAATTAAATTTCTGTACAACACTTGTGAAACAATGCATCAATATTAAACTTGTTATATGGGTGGAAAATTAAACGACAAATTTCTTTCAAGTAAACCTGCACAAAATTGTGTCACACAATTTTATAAGAAAGAACATAAGATCCCCTTGGTGATGAATTGCGCAGTGGCTAAATTATATCACTATGAATTCTGTCAGATTTCAATGCAGATGATTCTAAAGTAATGAAGAGATATGTGATGACAGAACCTGTCATGTCATTCACATTACTAAAGACCAAGAATGCTTCCTAAATAAAATGAACTAAGGAAGATTCTCTGATATTTCCTTTCTTCTCAAAGTTGCATTTCCCACAAACATCAGGAATTGCCATCCAAAGAGATGCTAATTTTCGAAAGGTGTCCCATCCGTCTCTCCCATGTTCCAGACGTTTTACACTCCCTCTCCTGCCTTCAGCCGAAAAAGCATCAACTAGTCACGGAAAAGTCATTTTAAGATTTTAAATAAAAAAATTGAGATAGAATCTCCTCAAACCTTTTTCTTCAGTAGCTTGTGGTTTGTAACGTCCAGATTTGATCATGCTGACCACGTTTTTATAGTATGGATTCAAAACGTCTTCAAAGTACAAGAAATTGAACTGGGTATTGCCAGACTGCCGAGTCTTCAACATGATCTCCATTTGTATTCCATGTTTAGCTATAAAAGAGGCTGTCTTCTCTATGCGTGCATGCTGCTTTGAACAGGTAGGCTGAAAGAAAAATTTAAGAGTAGGCTTCATTACTTTTTCCAAGCTCAATTATTATATTACATCCATTGTTTTAAAAGAAACAAGTAACGTCTTCAATGAATATAAAAATTTAAAACACTTGATAAAAAAAATTAACAAGAAATAAGTAGTCTTCAATGAATATAAAAATTTGAAATACTTGATAAAAAAAAAAAAAAGGATAGCAAGAAACAAGGAACATCTTCAATGAATATAAAAATTTGAAATACTTGATAAAAAAAAAAAAGGATAACAAGAAATAAGGAACATCTTCAATGAATATAAAAACTTAAAATACTTGATAAAAAAGGATAACAAGAAACAAATAACATCTTCAATGAATATAAAATTTTAAACACTTGATAAAAAAGGATAACAAGAAACAAATAACATCTTCAATGAATATAAAATTTTAAACACTTGATAAAAAAGGATAACAAAAAACAAATAACATCTTCGATGAATATAAAAAATTAACTGAACAATGCTTTCAGTGTTCAGCAACCATTCACGTTTTGACTGAACAACGCTGTTAGCGTTAGTGCTACTCTAGTATTATTTCGTTTGACTCAAGTATAAGTTTTATAATCAAAGGAAAATCACTCTTCTTATTCACATGCTCCATAAAAGTGAAAGTAGAACGAAAACAACTGAAAAATATTGTGTTTTCTCTGCATTCTATTGCCTTTTTTCTTCAATCCTGTAAATCAGATGATTTTTGTTTACAAATATGGCTTCTGCTAGTTCATCTAGTGCACCTTTCCGAGGCCGTGCTCTGACGATTGACAGCACAACAAGCCTTAGAACTATGTACTGTTGATGAAGGTTTTCTGATTTAGACGATGATGAACTGAGTGAATCTGATGATAATTTGTTTGATGGAAGACAGTGACGATTCTGATAGATCTAGTGGTCCCAATAGTGCAAAAACCTATTTTCATCAGTTCATTAATTATTTGAAACTGCATTTAATTCCTGTTATTTTGATGTATAATTTGTTTTTCTATCTCCATTCTGAAGCTTGTTATAAATATTTTAAAATAAGTCGTCTGCACGCATCCTCGACCAAAAAAAAATATAATAACGGGAAAATAAAGGAATAATTCAAGAAAAACGTAATTAATTGAGGTCTTCTTCCAAAGCGTATTTCATATATATATATATATATATATATATATATATATATATATATATATATATATATATATATATATATATATATATGGATATATCTAAGGCTTCATCACAAGTAATTTCATCAACAAGTTATACCAAAACTTGGGATACATCGTACGAACACATGTCCAAGATGAGATGTATAGATTACATCAGAAGTTAAACTGTAAAAGTTCCAAATCTATAGCTTGTTCTGAAAGAACTCACTAGATAAAGATCTAATCTAGAAACAAAGATACTCAAAACGGAAAACTTAAATCAAGCTCTGTGGGATTGTCTTTAACTTAGTTTATTCATTCGCTACCAATAGTTTGCATCCTGTTTACCCTTGGTGACACTGAGAGCTGTTATTCTCCATATTGATAAGCAGCTGCAAAGTTTTCTTCTTTGTCGTCATGTCAACCGTCTCCTATTGTCCTAGAAGGAATATAATAACTATTTATTGCTGGGAGCAATTTTTCTTTGCTGTGTATACAGATCCAAGGACTCAAATATATTAACACAGTTCCCTAAAAAAATAAAACTGAAATGATTTGATACATATTTTTCTAAAACAGGACTCACTTCCGGTGTTGGCCAGGCTCACAAATTGTGTAACAACATTTGAAAAACGCATAAAAGCAAAGCTTCCTACCCTAGTATATACCTTAGAGGAATCACAGACCTGAAAATGAGGAATTTCATTTGAAAATGAGGAATCAACTTGCCGAGACAGGGGCGGGGGTGTATCAGTGTATCTTTCTTGGGCCGACTTCTAACTCTTAATTCCAATTTTTTTGGTTGTGCAGATGTAACTACAATTTAACAGACATAACAGTTCACATGTTTTATGTTTTCTTGAGGAAGAAGACATGGATATTTTTAAATTTAAAAATCCAGCATCGCCACCCATCAAGATGTCTTTTCTCGTAAGCTGCAACTTCCTGTCATCAAATTTTATGGAAAAATCCGGCCTGATGAAGCGAACTACCAGATCCGTAATGAGTTCATGCCTTTAGACGGTAAACTTGAGGTGCTTCTTTTTGGAGCATGAGGTTATGATTGGTAAAAATGGGTAGGTTCTCTTTAAAAAGAGACAGTAAAGCTTTACGGCTTTGTTCTCCATGAATTTGTTGATCTGGAGAAGGCACACTTGTTTGACGTTTTCTTGGTTATTGAGAGAATCCAACTGGTCCTTGTAATACAAGCGAAAGGGATCCCATTGCTGAATCAATCGCTCAACACACGCAAGTAATGACAGCCATCTGGTCACACCATGCTTAATGATGGCATGCAGTTTCACTCCACATTCTTCCTGGAATTGACGGAATTCCTTCTTCCTCTTGCTGCTTTTGTCCAAGAAAAGAAAATATCTACCAGCTGGTCTTCCACGTCCAGTCAGTTCTTAGGTGGCTGTCTTTGCTGCCAAATGAAGTAGATGGCAAGGGTAACCATTAATATAAACCTCTGCATTCTGCTTATGGATGTGAGCAGAGACTCCACTGTGTACCCCAGTCATGACACTGGCATTGTCACACGAAAAGGCTAGACAGTTGCTCCAACTAACTTTGTCTTCCTGCAGCTGCCGAGAACATTAAATATATTTTCGCCGGTGGAAGCTCCATCACATGTCTTTAAAGTGACAAGATCTGTCACCACATGCCCTTCCCTTTCATCAAATGTCCGCACAACTATTGGATAAAGCTGACCAGCCCCTCCATCATTAGAACCATCAGTGCCCAGGCTGAATGGCTGAGTCCTCATCCTTTCTACAGTGGCTGCTGAAACATCCGTAGCCAGACATTTAGTCACTGCGGCTGCCTTTGTCCGTGCACACAAATTTTTTTTTGGCAATAGCGGAATCAGGAAATAGTTTCTTAAATAAATCCGCTGCATGATCAGAAACAGCCATTGGTAGGTTGTGCTAAACAATGAACCTATTAAATAACATCTCTGCCACCATAACACGTCCAAAGGCGTGCTTGCTGCAGATAAGAAAGACGATTTTAATTTTGATTTTAGTTTGTTCATCTCTTGGTGCTCCTTACTTTTCACATGTCTTTCCACATCGTTTGCACCTCCCGATTTTATGGTAAAATCCGATTCACATAAAGTGCAGCGAGCATGATGGTTACCTAATTTTGACGACACAATGGAAGCCCATGTTGCAGTGTATTCCTGTCGAAACTTCTGTTCAACTCTGGGTCGTTTTGCTGGCGGCGCCATGCTATTGACTATAGCACAAAAAAAAATAATTCAAGACTAAAACACGATCAAATTATTAATTCAAAACAAAAACAAATCCAAATGGAAATGAATCCACCAAGAATGTGTCCGTCGTACCGTAATTCCTAACGAAGCTGAGATAATACAATAACAATTAATAGATCTAGACTAGATCTAGTAATCCAGCACAAATCAAAAATATTCAAAACTAAAACATGATAAAATTATTTACTCAATTTCAATCAGAAAGTAGAAAGTAAATCCAAATGGAATTGAATTCACAAAAAAATGTGTCCGTCGTACCGTAATTCGTAATGAAATAACAATAGACCTAGTAATCCAGCACAAATCCAAACTAAAACACAATCAAATTATGCAGTCGATCATAATATAAATCCAAACAGAAATAAACTCACAAAGAAGAATGTGTAAGTCGAACCGTAAGTCGTATAGAGACAAAGATCTAACTCAGAATGGCTGAATAGAACATGCAGTTGTAACTTATAGACTGTAAACAGCTTACGGCGGAAGTTCAGTCTTGGCGGGAATCAAAAGCATGCAGTGCGCAGCTGCAATGGCGTCTATAAGCATGTGAATACGGACATCTCGATTTTCAACGGCTACTCCTTCCCACAGCGGAAAATATTACGGGGAAACGATTTCACGGAAGAGATGTACGCATGGCGGAATCACTATCGATTTTGCGGAATGATTCAGCACAATCCGGAATGGTAGAAAGTTCTGCTAAAGACACACCTTTTTGTAAAACATCTGTCCTGGATATGCTTCCTCTTATCCATATAATTATTTTGTCAGAATCAAGATATTCTTTGTTGTTTGCTAGTTAAATTGTGTAGTGTGCTATGTCAAATGTACAGCGATTTAAAGTCTCGATGGAAGGCGCTTTATAAATGAAATTATTATCATTACTATCATTACAGACACACAACTGAGCCTACAAACCTGTATCATGTCATCCGGAACATTCAACTCTTCAGGTGCCACAAAGGGTTTCTCTTCCTCTTCAACCGGATCTGTTATGAAACAAGGTACATGGAGATTTTGAGTGGTTCCTTCACAAGCTAAAAGGGTACCTAACATGAAAAGAATATCGGTTCCTTTTCAAAATTCATTTGACCAAGCACATTATCTCAGGACATTTCACTGAATACATTAAGGCGTTGATTTGATTTTACCCACATCCACAACTATGGTGATACCAAAGGTTTTGGTAGGATTTTTAATTTTGCCAAGACTGCCCTGTAAACAGCTGAGGGAGCACAGAGCAGTCTGATCTGTGCACAGGACCTTTTTTTTAATCATGCATCCGTCTCTGATGGGACTAAGTGTTGATATACTGACCTCAAAAATAAGAGTGCCTTACTTTTTCTTCCCTGGCAATTTAGTTCTAGCTGGTGTTGTATTTTCTCTCTTGAGTTCTTTTAAATAAATGTTGATTCAAGGGCACAATTATAAAGTTCTTCTTAAGTTCACAAGTCATTACGGTGATAAACTTGCATACCAACTGTCAATGGCACAGCATTCACTCTGGCCCAAGAGGTCAACAATTTGAGACACCACACTCATATCAATTTAACACCGAATCGCGTTTTCAACATTCGCCTTCTCTTCGCATGTTTATTATCTATTACCTTTATCATCAGTGGCAGACTCAGTCTCTGCATCCCTCTGTTGCTGATCATAGCTGAAGCCAACCGCCTGGTATCCTTCCTGTAGAGCCAAGTAGTACCGCTTCCATTCCTCCTCTGCAAAAGATATGAATAAGTTCTGATTTTGATGTTTAAAAAAAAACAACTAATGATGGCGGTGTTGAATGGGGTCGAAGATGTGCGTTAGACACGTACCAGCTACCTTTATTTCCCCCCATAAATAAAGAAAGCACTTTGGATGTGCTTGTGATACTTCTTCCTTTGAAACTCCATAATCATCATGCCTATTCTCTCTAAAAAAAAAAAAAAAACAACAACACTGGGAATATTTAAAATCAGTTATCAAACTTATGGCTTACCCTCATACATTGCTTCCTCTTGCACATCTTTGTACAGCTCAAGGTATCGTTCTTCATCACACGCCTTTTCAATGGCCTTTTCTTCTTCTGACAATTCTGGGTTTTTGTTCACAACATTTACAGCATCATGAGCCACAAGGTCATATAAGTGGCGCGCCCATCATATCTGCAGCAATAAAAAAATTACTTATAAATATATGTATATCTCTAGAATCCTATTCAAAATTAGATTACTATCTAAATTTTGATTCATTTAAAATCTTTCCAAAAGTTACAAAAAGAAAGAAAGATACCGGTAAGCATTCTTCATCTTTCACTCACAGCTGTAGAGAAGAAAATTTAGCCATTTCTCTTCCATTCTGCAAGTATTAGAACACTTGATTTTTCAACAAAATACATAATACAACAAAGAGCAAATTGCTAAGTATCCATAAATACAGAGTAATTTAATATAATAAACTCTAAAATGAACTACTATACCCATAAATGCTGTCATGACATACACGTGGATTTCACACATCTGAGAATAAACTACCTTCCTAGAAAGACTGAAAAAAGTATGTATTAATATTTTCAGAAAACAAATGTGTCAAATATAAATTGGACTTAGCTATATCTCAAATAATAGGCCTATATAATATATTAAAAAATTCAATATATGGCAGGTTTCACAAAATGGTCCATCCCCATTTCCCTCTTTTGTCAAAATGTACATGTTACATTACTTACAAGTGTTGTATACCATGTTAAAGCTTAGAACCTGAGGATTCCAGATATATGACTTTAAGAGATAGCAAAGGACTGTGAGGAGTAAATTAGCTTTTTAAAAGTCATGTATTTCAGTCAAGGGGCATAACTGTGAAAATTCTAAGTCCAATGCCAGTGACGCATGGCTACTGTGTAGAGTAAGCCGTGCAGTGACGTAATGTTACGCAAACTGCACGGGTCGACCAAGGTTTCCGTGGCGTTTATTTAGTGACGTAATGCTTGGGCATCTGGTTTGGAGAGTTCCCTGACTTTTCACTAGTTCTCAATAAGATGTGAAGTCTGTGTTTGTGTTTCCTGACACCTCGGCGTGGAGTCCACGGCCGGTGCCTTACCGTTGATCAGATGACTCGCGTGTTCCAGATCGTGTTTTTTTTTTAATGCTGTGATTGTACGCCTTTATACTATCCTTATTACGTGTTAATCGTGTGTACCATTTTGCTGAAACCGTGCGGTAAACTTCACGACTTATATAAACAGTGAGGATGCGATACGCATAGGCGATATTTGCCAACAGAGAAAGAGGGGGGAGGGAGAGATGCACCAACAACAAAACCCTCACCGAAAATAAAGCGCTTTTGACGACAATCGTTCTTTTCCCCCGTAGTGCCCCCTCCTACTCCCATTATCACCCCCCCCCCTCCGACTATCTACAGTCACATAGAGCGCCCCACTAGACTAGCACAAACTTTTATGTCTTTATCGATCGATAATTGCTTCGTGGAATATGGAACGGGATGGGAGCGATGGCTGACAAATCTTGAACTCTACTTGAACCTGTGCTATTAGTATTATTTTCTCTCTCTCTCGTTAAAATACGTTTTTAGTAATATTGTATAGTTATGCGAAAAAAGACTGTGCATAGTGGAGACGTACGTAGAGTCACTGTCGTTGTAATGGACTTCTAAACCTCCCGTATTGCCAATTATCTTGTCTTTATTTATTAGAAAGTAATAAATCATGAAAGCCTATTGATTGCCGGACTTCTTTACATAAGTTTCACTCACGATAAACCAAAGCAGGTCTTGCTAATGCAACCGAATCTAACCTGAACGGTCTCGAATCTAACCTGATCACAGTCTCCTTTCTGATGGCCGATTATCATCTACATTTTTGTGCGGCCGCCAGCGCATGGCCGCAAGGGACATTCAAAAAGACAAAATATTCCGGACAATTTAAAAACAAAAATTTCATGATTTCTCAATAGGCTTTCACAAGATGAACTACGAAAAATAGCTCGACGCAATATTACCGTTATTAGATCTCAGATCGAAAAAAAAATTTTTGTCCGATCATAAGGCTTTGCAGACTGACAGTAGTCTCATGTTATTCTCACTCTCATTTAGAGTTACCTTTGATTTTTTTGTGTGTCTTTTACAGGATATATGGTCGTAGGAATATGTTTTCTTTCACTCTAGATCATAAAACGGCGCTTCTACGTATTTTTCAACTGGTTTTTTTCCAGCTCTTATTGTGTGTTCGTTTGTAGACCACTGTTGTTACATAATAACGAAAATTTGAAACCTGCCTCACGTGATCACTGCAAAAAAATTTTTTAATTTAGAACTCGCCAAATTTTCTTTGAACAATTCTCTTTCACATGGAATTAAAGAAAACAGAATAAAAGGTCGTTGACCTCACCTACCTTGAAGTGAAAAAGGACATTAAAAAGAGGGAAATGTCATCAGTCTCAATTGTTGACGTTTGCACCAAAAAAATATTCACAAAATACACAAATTGAAAGCAAATTTCACAATATTATGTTTTATATATCTGCGATGTCAAAACTATACATGGACCAAATGTTAAGAGATTCATCAATTTGACTTTGAGAAAGATTAATTGAAGAGTTCAAGTTATCATTGGGTCCCATTTTTGTGAAACCTGCCATATATATTTCCCAATATAGCCTCATCATAAAAGCGTTAGGTAATCAACACATTAAATAAAAAACAAACAAGAAATATATGAAAAAATGCAGAACTTACAAATATTAAGATGGACTCACGAATTTCCTAACGAATCTGGGAAGATCAGCTCACTCCATTGCTCACGGGAAGAGTGCAGCACGTCCTTCAAAGTAGTTCATCACATCAGGCACATGAATTCACCATCCCAGGTTGATTGGGTGACATGATTGGCCATTACATAATGAAAATTGTTGCCAATGAACGACCAGGTAAAAACTGGCCAACAATGTTGAATAAAACCCATGGCAATTTGTTGTATTACAATCAATTGAAATGTGAAGTTGAAGTCTTCAGCCTTCAGGGCATGGATGGATCTCTTCTTACTGTTGAAGTTCATGGTTGTCGTGGGAACCTAAATTGTCATGTTCATTAACAAATTTCATATTCTAAACTACTGAAACTTAAGAGTCCATTCAATATCAATTTAATTGAACACTATAATTTCGGCAGAAATTATAAAGCGAATCATGAGTGAGTCAAGAAGAAAACGAGATGGGACCACAGACCTGTCAATCATGAGGTTGTCGTCGCCCATCCATGGTATAAGAAGCTTTCCTTGATCAATAGCTGTAGCCCTTTCGTCGTCATGGAACAGCTTACATGAGTATCCAAATACAGAGAGGTCCTCATTCTGTTGCTTGTTGCTGTGACTTGATACTGTAGAAGTAGAAGACGACGTAGTAGGCTCATCCCACCACAAAGACGCTGCCATCTTGAATTGAAGATTGGTTGAGTGAAATTGTTGATTTTGCCGGCCTCGGCAATTTTAATAAAACAAAATAATGTAGCTCTTTGTGGATTCTATTATTTCTTTCTTTGAAATGTCATTTGTCATTATGTTATTCAAATTTACAGAAAAAGGGAAATGAATACATAATGCAGACCGAATATGTTTTTAATATTCAATGAGTATAAACAACAAGTTATTCCTTTTTTTTTAGAAATCTGGGTTTATTTAAAATTAAGATTTAGCCTAAATTAATATTTACGAAATCGGCAACTGAGTGAGGCTGTCTATTATTTTTTATTTAAAATGAAATGGTGACTAGATCTAGATCTATACACAAATCAATATTATGACTTCGCACACACACTTACCAGCCTTGAAACTATCACATTCGTTACGTACTTTTCTCAAAAAGCTAGTCAATCAGAATGCATTTCAGATAAATTGAAAGACAACTGCCTACGAATTCTGAATTTAGACTCACAGTCACAAGTTCATCAGGATTCGCCCGAGTCAGAGAAACAAGTTCCACGTCATGAAAATCCTATAATTGTGCCGACGAACATCATCATAGAAGTTTATAAATGTTTTAAAGATAAAGGTAAAGCTATATCTAATTGCTTTTGTTACCTCATCTGCTTACATTATCTTTTTAAAATGTTGATTTTGATGGTTGGCATCAAACTAAGGCACCATACTTACACGCTATTACTATATCATAGCATAGGGCTTGTGATAGGTTTTATAAAAATGTAGATCTAAATCTGTTACTGTTATTTTACAGCATCTATGCAAATTAAATAGATATCTAACTCTACTGAGTTCCACGTTTAGAAACATAGTCAATAAATTTAATAAGCAATTATGAAAATCAGTCACTTTCGATTCAAAGGTCGTCCCAGTTTGATAAGTCACAGCCCATTGTGAATGATATCATGTGACAAACTGCTCTCATGTGTTCAAGTTCAAGTAAACAATTTGTTTCTTTCATATTGTTATATTCATTTCATATTTGGTGACAATTGAAATGACTGAAAACTGTCTCACACAGGTTAGTTATAATTTTCTGGAACCTGAAAAATTGCTGCAACTGAAACATTCAAATACTAACCCTCTTCTCTTTCAAAATATTTTCTCCCCAAGACAAACAATTGAAACTGGAACAAATGATAGAAACAAAAACTGAGCCTTGACTTTTAATATCCTCTGTCAGAAACTCTTAGACAATCGTTTTCTTTATTCTTTGTGCAATATAACAATAGCAACTTGCATTATTACAGCTTAGTAACAAGCTAGAAAAAATGACATGAATTCAACCTGGCCTATAAAAGTATAACACCACACTGCTGCTGGTTTGGCTGATGACATATGAATTCTAGCTTTTTAACTACAAAACATAATCCATTAGAGGATGGTCAGTGTAGGTTGTAATGAGCTTTGGGCTTTTAATTTTCATTACAAAACATGGAGAACAAAATTAATTATATACAATTGTCGCTGCCCAAGTACGTGGTGGTTAGGAGCAAGCTTAAGAGTACACTTGTCGACTGAGTCACCATTATTTTTACGGTTATCTCCTTTTGGATATATTTTTTGGGCGTTGCATCCCATGATGTTTCATATCTTGTGGCATAGACAGGCTGCTGCATTTTTCTAAATCACATTGTTTTTGTTGTTTGTTTTAATTTTTTTATTTCCTAGTAATGACATTATTATGACGGGTATCTCGCCTAGCACTTAAATTGATCACGGATAAAAAAACATAAGCCTGTCAGACTTCACACCTCTAGGTTTCCATCTATATCCATGGTTATCCCATTTGTGAAGGTCATCGACCAGGCTTGGCACTGTACCCTCAAGTCTGGAACGACTACCGTCGCCGTACATTATTACACTGTACACAATACACTGCAGTCCAACACTACACACACAATACACAATAATACTTGTTGTGGTTGTGCTGTTGTTAATAATAACATTGTGAACTTAAGTGTTAGTAGCTTGGCCCTATTGTTAAAAGAGGTCACCCCTCTCTCTCTCTCTGTATGCGCATGTGTGTGTGAGAGAGAGAACTGTGAAGTGTAACACACTAGTAGGTGTTGATGCTCAGTGCACTTTATCTGACACCAACCTACCTTGGCTCAACAGCCTCACCAGACATTGACTTTGACAGCTGATTACGTACATAACTGTTGGAAGGACATGCTGACTGTCAGTGATTTATTGTTGTGTCATCGGAGCTGTATCGTGAATGTCTCACATTCACAAATTTTGTGACAGGCATGACTTGTCCAGATTATCATTATAATTATGTTTGTTGAGGAAATATGAGCATGCACTTGGTCAAAGTGAGGCCAAGCCACTGTGCACTTAACCAAAGGGTTTAAGCCACTGTGCACTTAACCAAAGGGTTTAAGCCACTGTGCACTTAACCAAAGGGTTTTATATTATCTATATATAAAACTGTACATCTCAAACTTTGACCGCTCTAATCTCAGGAACCACTGCACCCACAACCGCTATATTTCACAGGTAGATTTCAAGTAGCCTGCATTAGGTTCTTAGTGAAGAAATTCTTGGATCAAATCAGTATTTTAATTGATTGGGAAAAAGATTGTTTTGCCTGCAATCCACAAAACTTTTTATTGTTATTGTTACTCATTCCTTCACTTCCGGTCATTAGATATAATATGCAATAAAGAGCCCGCCTAAGTATCGAATACTGTATCCGTACTTGATGTCACCCTGCACCCGGTAACCTATTGTGTAGTTCATTGTTGAAAAATTAGAATGTGGTAAAAGAGTAACCATAATCGTCATTGTCTACGGGCATGCTTGTATATATATATATATATATATATATATCAAAAAATATATCAGAATGAAAAAGCGTGTGCTATGGTGAAGCATGTGCTTGAGTGAATCATGCATTTGTGAGGTGTGCACATAGGCCACAGACTACTGTTTACCTGCTGGATATTTTCATATTGCAGTAAAATGAAGCAACATCCCACACCAGTTTTCCTGCACAAGTTTTTATCGGGCAACACTCCTAATGTGATTAGACACCATGAGTGGTCTCCACAATATCCTGATGTGAATCTCATGGATTATTCAGTATGAGGCTTATTTGCTGGAAGAACAGAGAAATTCACAAAAAAATGAGCTGAAACACGTTTTTTTATAATGTTGGGAAGAAATTGCGTTAATTGAAATAAAACCCATACAATCATGGTAATAAAGACTGCAAACAGCTTGTGAATAGAACTATTGTCCGATTAAACATATTATCCATGTTTGATTCAAGACGTGAGTTTGGAAAAATGCACATAGTTTAGTCAATAATTTTCTAAATACCATGAAACTAGATGCACTTATTAACATATAATGTAGTATGTACATACACAATTTCAACATTGAAGTCTCAAGATTAAGCATTTTGTTTTCACAGGTGAGAAGGTCTATTTGCATGAGGCTGTCAATGGATCAGATTTGTTGTTCCAATCACCTGTCCGTCCACCACCTGTAAGTAAACTTTTCAGTTCCTTTAATATTTGGGATCTTTATTTGGTTTAAATTAAATATTCAAATAAAAAATATCATTGCTGAAAGTAACTGTTTAAGATAAATTTAGAAAGAAATTCAAAAGAATTCTATATTATTGAAAAACATATTATTTTGTCATTCCTAATTCTCATATGTTAGAAACCTTTTTAAATTGGGCGAATTCAATATTTTTTTAGAAAGAACTTTATTCAGATTTTAAAGAAGTAAACATAGTTTCGAGGTTAAATTTTGTGTCTCTTAATTGATTCATGATCTAAAACTATTTGATATTATGGCTTTAAAATCATTGCAGAATCCTGACTATGTTGCGAAAATTGAACAACTGAAAATACTAGAGGAAAATCGGGAGTACAAGCGCATAACACGCAATGTTGAACAAACAGTAAGTTTACATTTTAATATGTTTTATACACAACCTTAGAATTCCTATATAATATAATTTTGATTTCTGTGCCTCAACTCCCTGACTACTGTGACTGCATAAGTTGCAGTTTGTACACACAAAGAACCGCATGGTGTGCAGTGAGGCATTTTGCAACAACAAAATTATAAATCTTTGTAGGCAAGATACAATACTGTTACAACTGTAAACTGTAAGTTTGCTGCATAAAACCCAGATCTTTTGCTGAAAAGGCTTCAGATGGGAGAAGAAAGACTTCCTGAATTCGCAAAGGAACTTGAATTCTGAAATTCTAGTTCAGGTGTGGAGCCCTTTGACGATGATAAGATTTATTTTTCAGTGATTTAGTCAAGCCTTAATGGGATGACAGAGTCTAGATTTAGATTAGGCCTTCCGAATCGTCAATAATGGAGAAGTGAGTGTAGCATTGGGACTTTGGATTGGGATTGAAATGAAAGAAAATTGAAACTAGACATGTATCTGGATCTGGAAGTTATTCCACATATTTTGAAAATAACTTAGATTGAGTTTGAGAGCTTGAATGATTGTCCAATACATAATGCATATATACTCTTCACTGCTAATTCAGGCCTTCATTTATTTTATTTTTCTATTGAACCACGACTGAAAACTTACAATGTCACTTACACCCTTATTTTTCAGTTTCAGTTACTTCCTTTTTCATCTCCAGCTTTGCAAACAATTTTTGTTCAAGTTTATTTATGATAACAATATACCAATTTTAACACATTAAAAATTTGATTTGTGACCTAGATCATGCGACAATATGACTGGTGATTCTTTCCCTAAATTTTCATAAAATTAACATGGCTTAAATCGGTCCTCGCCCAAACATTTACCACCTATGTTCAACTGTATTACATACATCTCCAGCAGCCAGCGGTTTGCCATTATACAGCAGCCAGAGAGACTTAGTTGATGTGTTAGTGTCATCATCATCTGTTTGCATAAAAAAATTCAGTGGTGTATGAGAAGTGAATGGCTGTAATTTTTATGCAGGAAAAAGGTTGTATAAAATATGTAGATATTATATTTGGGGAAAAAGAGTTTTTTTAATATATAGATATTATATTTGGCAAAAAGTTGTTAAAAAAAATTAGGTATTATATTTTTGAATTAACAATAGGGGCCTACATCAATCTACGTTTTTTCCTTTTCTTTCAGGGAGGAAAGACATTCACATTCAGGAAGATGGTAAGTACATTATGAAAGAGTCAGTTTTTTCTACATGTGAACAATTTAATTTGGGTGCGGATGTGAATCAAAAGAAACAAGATCCCATTGCTAGCACACAAACTATGTGCTTTGATTTGTGCTTATGAACTGGAACCTGATGCAGTACTAAGACTTTTCTGTCAAGCTTGCATAAAGAGTATTATTATTTTTAGTATAACAGCATGGGGAGGGAATACAAAGGATAGAGAAAAGAAAAATTTAATAGGAATCTGAAACACGTAGGAAACGTAAATAATGTAGAGCCGGAGAACTTTAAAGATTTATGCGAGCATCAATACAAGATCAAACTCAGGAGTATACTTAAAGACGACACCCACCCTCTTTCCCTCATACCCAAAATAAGTAGCAGAAGCGGTCAACTTATACATTTAACATCCTGCACTGAGAGATATTTTAGATCTTTTCTTCCAAGTGCCATACGAAATTTCGACCATAATGCATTTAATTTTAAAACAGCTGTATGTGTATGTGTGCATGTGGTGGGATTGGGATTCATCGGGTGGATATCGGGTATACATAGCCTTGGACAGGGAGTGGGGTAACTTGGTGGTCCAGAGGCAAGGTATTGGCCTCTCAACCAAAAGATAGCGGGTTCAAGCCCCACCACCGATTGAAAAATTTTCTCGAGTTTTTTTTCAAGCAAAATGTACCCCCTTGGTCCAGGTAGGTGGATCAACACCTAATCCCATTGGAGACAGACAATAAACAGGAGGTCCTGTGTGCAGATCACAACACTGTGCAGGTTAAAGATCATTTGGCTGTTTACTGAGCAGTCTGGGCAAAATTAAAAATCTTACCAAAATCCCTGAGATCACCTAAGTTGTGGATATGGGTAAATCAAATCAAATAAAAAATTGTAGCCCCAGGCAAGAGCATCATCATCATCCGTAAGCTTTAAGCCTTGGCTGCTTCTAAACACTAGGGGCCGTCCCAGCTGTCAATTACAAAATTGGTTGCCAATAATCAATATGAGATGAATTCTGTTGTTGGGATATAGATCTACAGGAACTTTCGCATAAAAGTTTATACTAGTGTATGCATATCATCATAAATATATTTGTGCATGTAGTAAGCTTTTTTATAAGTTGTAAAAAATTATCATCATCATTCATGGCTTATACTAGCAAGATGTCGCTTCCTGAATTTTCACACAAAAGTTTTCAGCCAACCTTCCAGCCTCGATTACTGTCATGTCCAGCCAGTTCGTTATATCTTGTTCCTGTCTGCGTGTTGGTCTCCTCTCTTGCTCTCTATTTTGTGCTTCTAATATTCGTTTTTCTGTTGTTTCATGTTTCTTTATGTGCCCAAAATATTTGAGTTTCCACTTCTTTATGGAACCATTTTTCTTTCAAGGACTTTTTTAATCTTTACTTTTTCGATCCAGGATGTCCTCAATACTTTTCGGTAACATCTCATCTCACAGACTGTTATTCTTCTACTGTCCTCTCTGTTCAGTCTCCATGTTTTGCATCCATATGTTGCTATTGGGAAGACAATGCTTCTTAAAATTCTTACTTTTGTGTCTGTGCATTGTCCCTTCCAGGTCTTTTCCATCATTTTCAATTTGATGTGTGCCATATTTTTATTTATTGGTTGAATGTCCAGTGTCATTGTGATATAATCTTGGCACAAGAGGTGAGAAGGGGCACTCAAGTTGTGTCAACTGTCCAAAGTTTGACACATATATGAAAATCACCCTAAGGCTTACTGTTTCGGAGAGTTTTCTGTTCGAATTTGACTAAACCTTAAAATAAATTTCTGCAACTTCTTTTTTTTTTTTTTGGTTTTAAAAATTATCATTTTTATTTCTCATGTTTTACGACCTGATTCAGATTGTTGTATGGTGAGATTTATGTATTAAATCACTATTGGTCTGATGGAAACACAGATACACCAATTTTTTTTCTTTTTACAAAATTATATGCATTAATCAATACTTTTACTTACTTATCCTCGTGGTGCTTGGGTGGCATGTAAGACCAAAATCAATACTGTTGCCTATCACTATCACTTTAATTATAATCCTATTTCATGAAATTTTAAGATGTCGGTTTTATTGCTTCAAATTGAAAAAAATATTCTTTTTCAAATAGACTCCTATAAAATTGTAGGCCTACATGTTTTCATAAGAACAGTAATATTACTAATATCTTCTTTGGGTTTTTTCTCCTTTCTCCCCACCACTACCAGTGAGAGGTATGAACAGACAACTCACAGGAGTGCTTAACTTTCTACTGACAGTGGTGTCAGGATTTGCTTTTGGATACAAATTGGTCGAATACACTTTTGGATCTAATTTTCCAATGGTAAGACGAGAAACGAAGGGTCAATCCAGTACCACTAAGTCTAAACTGTTGTCTGTTTTTATTCACTACAAAGCTTTTCATAATGAGTAGATCTATAGTAGCTTTTTTTTTCTTCAGAAAAAATAATCTAAACCACCTCCTGTAAGCTCATTCTTAAGCAAATGAAACCTGCTGCAAATATATCATATTCAAACTGAGCAAGGAGTATTGATCAAAATACTCTGGAAATGACATGTTGTCTATCTCATATATAGAATCTTCATCTGGCATTTAAAAACCTAGGCTGCTAAGCTCTACAACTAAAAGACCATATGGAATTCCCATTGCTAAGAAATTGGGCCTATGGGATCCCCATTGCTAAGGTTTTGGAAAGAAATTGGGCCTATGGAATCTCCATTCCTAAGTGTTTGAGAAGACATTGGGCCTATGGGATCTCCATTGCTAAGGGTTTGGGAAGAAATTGGGCCCATGGAATCCCCATTGCTAAGGGCTTGGGAAGAAATTGGGCCCATGGAATCCCCATTGCTAAGGGTTTGAGAAGAAATTGGGCCTATGGAATCCCCGTTGCTTAGGGTTTGGGAAGAAATTGGGCCCATGGAATCCCCATTGCTAAGGGTTTGGGAAGAAATTGGGCCTATGGGATCCCCATTGCTAAGGGTTTGGGAAGAAATTGGGCCTATGGGATTCCCATTGTTAAGTGTTTGAGAAGAAACTGGGCCTATGGGATCCCCATTGCTTAGGGTTTGGGAAGAAATTGGGCCTATGGAATCCCCATTGCTAAGTGTTTAGGAAGAAATTGGGCCTACAGGATCCCCATTGCTAAGGGTTAGGGGAGAAATTGGGCCTATGGAATCCCGATTGCTAAGCGTTTGGGAAGAAATTGGACCTACGGGATCCCCATTGCTAAGGGCTTGGGAAGAAATTGGGCCTATGGAATCCCCATTGCTAAAGGTTTGGGGAAAAAATGGGCGAAAAAAGGCGTGCTCTGTTAATGGAAATTGCATGATGGGTCATTGCACCATTCGCCACCTCTAAGTACCATTCAACATTGTCTCCTAGTTATTGTTTCTATGTTTTTCTGTATTGCTGAAGAAGAGTGAGCCACATGAAAATTTCTCTGTTCTGTCCCGTTTTCTTCCTATTAGGCCTTTCATATATATATATATATATTCCGCTTCATATAACTAAAGAAATCCCATGTTTTTTAGGTTGTATTATAGTTTCAACATATATGTTGCACATCGTAACCCGAGCCCCACCAGAAGTTTGCGATATATGTGAAGTTAGCAACCAAAATGTTACGGACTTATGTATTAAATTGACATTATATTAATATTAGGTTTACATTTGATTTAAACAAAAAAAACTTTTTTTAAATAATATAATGCATTACTGCCATTTCTTGTTTTCTTCCTCATTTAGCAAATGATGGCTGGCCTCATTGTGGGAACTGTGATTTTCTTTGTGGATCTTTATTTCATGCTAAAGTATTCACCTATATGATGATGCAAGATGTAATATTATCCATTGAGTGTGATATCTTCCAACTTAAGTCAGCCATTCCACGATACATGTTCATGTATCATCCCTTCATCAAGCAAATCTTGTCACTGAATTGAATGTCATATATAAGCAAGTGTTTGAGTGTTTTTACATCTTGTCACCAAATTGCATGTCACATATAAGCAAGTGTTTGAATGTTTTTACATCTTGTCACCGAATTGCATGTCACATATAAGCAAGTGTTTGAATGTTTTTACATCTTGTCATAAAAACATGTTGCAATTTTCATGTTGTGCCATTTGAACGGTTGGAAAGTTTTGTCTGGCGTTATATCAGTGTTTGATGTAAAGAATATTACATGTAATTATATTGCAATGTATTTATATGTGGCAAAGTGTAATGCAGGTTTGTTTTTAACTTATTTATGTAGAGCATATTTGATGACACAAGCAAAAGTCTGATTGAGTAATTGATGAAAAAATGATTGTGTTTACTAGTATTACACAGTAGTGACCGTCTAACGGCTTGCCGGCATAATGCCCGTTTCACTTAAAATGCCCGCAATCTCAGTGAAACCAATTTTTTTTTCGATATAAATCGCCCCTCTAAATGCCTCTTTCAAAACTAAGATTTTCCCTGAAATGCCCGGTCCCAACGGCAACTGCAGGTACCATTTTCTCCAAATTATCATAAAATGCGTCTGTTATTGCTTAAACTTAAAACAAATAATTTCTTCATACATGTAATCCCCTCGCTGATAGGGCTTATATGCCCATCAACAGTGTGCCATGCATTGTAACCACCCTTCATTGCCTATCGATTGTAATGTAATAAAAGATGACCAGTCTTCTCATCATAACTCTGTCCACTGTACAACACAGCCTTTGTTCCGTTGGATCACTGGTTTGTCACTGGGCAATTAGAATCTAAGTCTTTCGGACTCCGCCCACGGCTCTTTCTTGATGTCGTAAGTTGCATGCAATCACCTGGCGTTTTTTTTTAGTAGACCGGGCACTCATCGCGATCGAGGGACAAGGTGTGAACAGTTTTATTGCTCCCTCGCCTGGCATTGGTTGTATCCATTGTGTCTTCGTGGCGATCGATGGTTAACCGGTCCGCTCTTTCACCACCTCAGTGCTAAAGAGCTAAATGGTTTCCATGTGTCCCTATTTCTCGCAATACACTCTTCGTAAAAGTTGAATTTCTGCACCATACTTGGTGATCACCCCCACCCCCAACCCCCAAACTTGTCCCCCTGATCTACTTTCGCCTAAGTGCCTATTTCATCTAAATGCCCGTTTTCTCTGCTTCCCAAGCACCAGGCATTTAGGCGGTCACTACTGTAATTGTATAATTTCAGTGAAGCTGTCTAAACATGTAAGTCTATATGACAGAATAGGGCTGCAAACACTGTTTTACTTTTTTATTACAATTTAATTTAATAACTTTTTTAGTCTTTAGAATGTAGTAAAAAGAAAAGCATAATCTGTTGTGCACGAAATGAGTTGAGCTTTTGAAAGATCTAAAAAAAGTAAATCCACTCCTTGATTTACGAAGTTAAGAGTTTTAAGGCGGGATTTGACCCCTTCAATTACAATACAAAGGAGATCGAAATATAAGTTTCATTTCTTCGATTTCATCAGTGTTTAGTGAATGTATGTGTGTGTATAAACAGCGTTTGATGAAATACATTTTTCATGTATATTTATATTTATTGTATTCAATTTGTAATACTAATAATAGCAACAGCATTTTTAATTCGACTTTTTAATAATATGTATAATAAATATGCACGCTGAGACAACAAATGTTGTTATCATTTTGGATACTCTTATAATTATTCAGACTAAAGCTCTTAATTCTTTTGTGTGACTTTTTTTTTACAAAATATATAAAATACAGAGAATTAAAACTAAAACATTTTTTGTCTTATTAGCCTTTTTCTTTTCATGTCTTTACTTGCAAAAACCTAGCCTCAGGCTTGACTTCCTTTCCATGTCAACAGCAAAGTGTCAAACATAGCCTCAGGCTTGACTTCCTTTCCATGTCAACAGCAAAGTGTCAAACATAGCCTCAGGCTTGACTTCCTTTCCATTTCAACAGCAAAGTGTCAAACATAGCCTCAGGCTTGACTTCCTTTCCATGTCAACAGTAAAGTGTCAAACATAGCCTCAGGCTTGACTTCCTTTCCGTTTCAACAGCAAAGTGTCAAACATAGCTTCAGGCTTGACTTCCTTTCCATTTCAACAGCAAAGTGTCAAACATAGCCTCAGGCTTGACTTCCTTTCCATTTCAACAGCAAAGTGTCAAACATAGCCTCAGGCTTGACTTCCTTTTCCATTTCAACAGCAAAGTGTCAAACATAGCCTCAGGCTTGACTTCCTTTCCATTTCAACAGCAAAGTGTCAAACATAGCTTCAGGCTTGACTTCCTTTCCATTTCAACAGCAAAGTGTCAAACATAGCTTCAGGCTTGACTTCCTTTCCATGTCAACAGCAAAGTGTCAAACATAGCCTCAGGCTTGACTTCCTTTCCATGTCAACAGACTCAAACATAGCCTCAGGCTTGACTTCCTTTCCATGTCAACAGCAAAGTGTCAAACATAGCGTCAGGCTTGACTTCCTTTCCGTTTCAACAGCAAAGTGTCAAACATAGCCTCAGGCTTAACTTCCTTTCCATGTCAACAGCAAAGTGTCAAACATAGCCTCAGGCTTGACTTCCTTTCCATGTCAACAAAAAGTGTCAAACATAGCCCCAGGCTTGACTTCCTTTCCATTTCAAAAAGTGTATAGCCTACTGGAGCACTCACACAGCTGGCAGAAAAAAAAGTTTATAGCATGTGTGCTTGAGCACTCACACAGCTGACAGAAAAAAAATGTAATAATGTGTACTGGAGCACTCACACAGCTGACAGAAAAAAATGTAATAACGTGTACTGGAGCACTCACAAAGCTGACAGAAAATGAATGTAATAACGTGTACTGGAGCACTCACAAAGCTGACAGAAAATGAATGTAATAACGTGTACTGGAGCACTCACAAAGCTGACAGAAAATGAATGTAATAACGTGTACTGGAGCACTCACAAAGCTGACAGAAAATGAATGTAATAACGTGTACTGGAGCACTCACAAAGCTGACAGAAAATGAATGTAATAACGTGTACTGGAGCACTCACAAAGCTGACAGAAAATGAATGTAATAACGTGTACTGGAGCACTCACAAAACTGGCAGAAAAAAATGTAAAGTGTACTGGAGTACTCACACAGGTGACAGACAAAAATGGGAAAGAAGTCCAGATGGGCAGGATCAAGAAGAAATGAGAGTTTGATTCATAAAGAAATAAAAATTCCCACTATGTAGGGAGTGGCGTTGGTGGCCGATTGGTTAGGTTGCCGGATTGGATGTCATGAGGTCCCGGTTTCGAATGCTGGCAAAGCCAGGCCCAACGTTGTGTTCCTTTAGGAGAGACACTTAACAAGTTAGTTCCCCACTCGCTCGATCTAGGTGCAAAATGGGTATACGCTCTAGCTTGGGAGTAAATAGCTGCGTCAGACTAGCGTCCTGGCCAGGAGGTGATTATTGTCACCTGTTCCGCTTCATGTTATAGAAACCGGGGTACTTGTACTCCTTTGCACCTGGGTTGAGTGGGGAAATTGCATGTTGCGTCTTTCCCAACGAACACGTCGGACCTGGCTTTGCTAGGATTTGAACTCAAGACCTCATGATGCCCTGCCCGGCAGCCTGACCGCTTGGCCACCAACGCCACACACACTACACTACAGGGTACTTAATGATCTTGTGAGATTTTTCTTGGTTTGGAGGCTGAGGATGTTTTGGGTTTTTTTCTCAGTCAGCCATTCTCAGATGAGAAATATAGAGATCTAAAATCACAAATGATTACAAGAACTCAAGACAAAAACTAACAGTAATGTATTAATACAAAGGAGCCACAGTGGAGTAAAGTCAAAGCTGAAAGACGACAATAAGTGATAACTCCACCAGTAAGGACAGAACAAACAACTTAAACAGCATATATTGTAAATAGATAGGTAATGCAATGCAAGATGTAAACAAATTAATGAGATGAGATAAGGCGGGATGAGATGAGATAAGGTGGGATGTGGTGAGATGAGGTGAGGTGAGATGAGATGAGGTGAGGTGGAATGCGATGAGGTGAGGTGAGGTGGTATGAAATGAGAAGAAGAGATGAGGTGAGGTCGTATGAAATGAGAAGAGGTGAGATGAGGTTAGGTGGGATGAGGTGAGGTGGGGTGAGGTGATGTGGGATGAGATGAGATGATGTGAGGTAGGATGAGAGATGAGGTGAGGTGGTATGAAATGAGAAGATATGAGGTGAGGTGGTATGAAATGAGAAGAGGTGAGATGAGAGTGAGGTGGGATAAGATGAGATGGGAATAGATGAGATGAGGTGGGAATAGATGAGCAGATAAGATGAGGTGGGATGAGATGAGGTGGGATGGGAATAGATGAGATGAGGTGGGATGGGAATAGATGAGGTGGGATGGGAAAAGATGAGATGGGATGGGAAAAGATGAGATGAGGTGGGATGGGAAAAGATGAGATGAATAGATGAGATGGGAATAGATGAGATGAGGTGGGAATAGATGAGCAGATAAGGTGGGATGAGATGAGGTGGGATGGGAATAGATGAGATGAGGTGGGATGGGAGGTGGGATAGATGAGATGAGGTGGGATGGGAATAGATGAGGTGGGATGGGGAAAAGATGAGGTGGGATGGGAAAAAGATGAGATGAGGTGGGATGGGAAAAGATGAGATGAGGTGGGATGGGAAAAGATGAGATGAGGTGGGAATAGATGGGCATAGGTGAGATGAGGTGAGGTGGGATGAGATGAGGTGGGCATAGATGAGATGAGGTGGGAAAATATGAGATGATGAGATGGGATGGGAATAGATGAGATGAGGTGGGATGGGAAAAGATGAGATGAGGTGGGTGGGATGGGAATAGATGAGGTGGGATGGGAAAATGAGATGATGAGGTGGGATGGGAATAGATGAGATGAGGTGGGATGGGAATAGATGAGATGAGGTGGGATGGGAAAATGGGAATAGATGAGATGAGGTGGGATGGGAAAAGATGAGATGAGGTGGGATGGGAATAGATGAGGTGGGATGGGAATAGATGAGATGAGGTGGGAAAAGTTGAGATGAGGTGGGATGGGAATAGATGAGATGAGATGAGAATGCAGCACAACGTGGGTCAGTAAGAGTACAACTACATGTGTACTACTACAATACAGATGTATATTGACCTGCCTCGCTTGATTTGATTTGATTTGATTTGATTTGATGTGATTTACCCACATCCACAACTAAGGTGATCACAGGGTTTTGGTAAGATTTTTTTTTCTTTTTCCTCACACTTCCCTGTAAACAGCCACCGGATTTTTAAAGTGCACAGTGTTGTAATCTACACACAGGACCTCTTTTTATCATCCGTCTCCGATGAGACTAGGTGTCGATCCACCTACCGGGAGCAGGGGGTAGGTTTTGCTAGAAAAATCTTGAGAGTTTTCCAACCATTGGCGGGACTCGAACCTACTACCTTTTGGTTGAGAGGCCGACACCTTGCCTCTGTACTACCAAGTTTCCCTCTATCTGCCTATCAGGTACACAGCACAGCATTGGCTATTTTAATCGCCAGTTGGTGGGATTTTTAGATCACTGAGACAGCAAAGTATTTGCTTTGTGTTGTTTGAGCAGCAGACAAATACATATATATGTAGTTTGGAGATACGGGAAAATGCTTGATGTTTGAGCGCAAAAAAAATGTAAAGAAAATCACGGAAATAAGTTTGAAAAGTGCCATTTGTTTGGAGAATCAGAGAAATCAACAATTATGTTGCACTGTAATAAAACAGTTAATATCATACGGTTTTAAATATATTCGGTTTAATAATATACAAAAATAAAAGCATAAATCAAAGTAAAGACACAATTTTGCTTTGGTGGATAGAGTAAATTGATCACAAAAGTGCTTTATTTACACAATGTGTCTTTGAACAGAAACACTGGTTTGAGTAAAATAAATTTTAAAAGTAATAATAAAAATAATAATTAATAATAATAATAATAATAATAATAATAATAATAATAATAATAATAATAATATATCTGGAATGAAAAAGCATACAATACACAAGCCAAGCCATTCGAATTTTGTTGCATGCATCACATGGCTGGAATTTGTTATTATACACCAAACACATAACAAGTTATGGCTTATGATAAAATCATTAAGAGGGAAATTGCATCAAAATTTGATTTTTAGAGAAACGTTTTTTTTGCTCTTCGACACCCATTCTTTTGATGCCTCTTATTTCTTTCAATTTTCATTGCAAATTTTCCTGCCCACCATATGCTGTGATCTCAGGCTGGGATAGAAGGAACAAGAAGAAAGTATTGAAAGAGTGAATGGAAAGAAGCAGAAGCAATCACCAATCGACCACTCTTACTCTAAGACGAATCACTTTAAGACAAGTAGTGCATAAATAGAAGAATCTCAGTCTCAGACTAGTGTGACCATTGTAGTGTAAGGTTGTGACAAATTCTTGCAGTTGCCCAGTGTACAGGTAGTCATAATCCTCAATTTTACAGTACAGCAAGAAGTAATCAAATCTCTGTTTTTGCTACAATATTATTAGTGAAGTGCAGGAAATGACTAAGCATAGCTCGGTTGGTAGCATGCTTTCTTTTCATGGTGAGGCAATGGGTGCCTTCGCACTTTGACATCAAATTCTCCTGCTCGATTGTTACCTGGTCAAAGGGATGCAATCGTGATAAAACAATCCCTTTCGACGAACTTGGATTGTTTACCTTGATAATCTAAGATCGGTTACTGGCCAGGGGACGTAATGGTGACCGTACTCACCCGGTTGACGAATTTGGATTGTCTACCTTTAACTAAATATTCCTTCCTGATAATTCTCGCCACAAAGCATTAGCCTGAAATTTGTAAATGGCTACTCACACTACTCACAGTGGAATAAGGCCTTCTTCTCCTCCTCTCAACATCAATGAAAATCTAAGTGAAAATGGGAAAACTTTCACAGTGTTGGGACAATTATGAAATAATAACTGATTTACCATCAAAAGAAAAAAAATACCAAAAACTCATGTTCATGCACTGCATCTATAGGCCACGATGCTCTGAAAATCTTCAACACATTCAACCTGAAAGAAGATGTCAACCTAAACGACATCATAACGAGATTTCAGGAGAATATTATGGGAGAAACAAATATCACCTTTGAACGACACAAATCCAATCAGCGAGGTCAGCACTTGGAAGAAATGAGTGACTAGTGCGTGACTCTACTATAACCGCTCTAAAATCATTGGCAGCAACGTGTGACTTCCGCAGTGCATAAAACAGTCACGTCACATGCATGAATATTCGCAACAATTTTGCTGCTCCCATTAACCGGAGTCGACTGTACCTGTTCTCCACCACGTAAACAACGCAATGTTTTTCATCATGTCGAAATTCTAGCCACATCATCTACATCACAAACAGAGAAGTCCGCCAGTAATAAAACGGTTAAGTTTGATTTCTGTACAACATATGATTATTATGTTGATGTAATTGCAGGAAATTCATCACGGTTGGTTATACTGATTTTTAATGTTTTCATTGTTTATCCACTGCTAAAAATTAAAGCTAAAAGCACTTTCGATGGACAATACTGGGTCCATATTCGTTGTATTCTGATTTCCTTATCCACATCTGACTGAATGTGGAGAGAGATCCCAAGAGAGAACCCCCAATCCACACATGATACTTGCGATCCGGGTAATCTCTGATCCGGATAGTTCTGCTACCGCCTGGCATAAAAGAGGTCACATCATTTCTCAAACGCTCTTTGAAACCAGGAAGAAAAGTAGTTCCCCCTGACAATATGATTTCACTGTACAAATCCGTCCTATTGAAAGAATCACTGGCTTGAATTGAATCCACTATACACTTCCCCAGGCAAACACCACCCTCTTCCGTTGGAAGAGAATTTCTGAACACAAATAACATTCTGTGCCTAAATCAATCATCTGCCCGTCTGGAAGCTTGTAACGTTTGATTTTCTCACCACTGTCTACGACACACTTTGATTTGAAGGGCACCTCCTTCACGAAGCAACAGCTTTCCTTGATTTCTCGAACGATATCGAGCTCAGCGGTAGTGGTAAAACTGAGTCCATTTTTGTACATCAAAGCTTGGAGTTCTCTGGTCACGTCACCCCGGCAACGTCTATTCTCTTAATTGCATGCTTGGGAGCTGCTCCTCGGAGACAGGAACAACGTGGGTGACACCCTCACCGACGTCAACCATGGTTCCACACACACTTCCTGTGGCATACAAGGCTAAAATGGGCTCAAATGCCACAAAAAAGCCTGGTGAATTGTACACTTCAAACATCACCTGTGGAAAATATTTACAAAAAAGGAGAAATATAATCTCTTTTTAAGTTCCACTTTCATCTGATTTTCTATCTATTGTTCAACTATGACATGCATTTACACACGTGTTCAATCATGTAAAATTATCACCAACATCATTAACATGAATTTTTGCATACAACATGGTTGCCATATATCATTTAAACAAGACTTTCAGCTTAGGCTTGGGATTATGTTCTCAGTGATTCAAATATTCAAAATCTGTCATGGATACACAAAAAAAGCAACAATGGAAAAACCACACACGTGAACAGACATAATACAATACTCGCCAGATAAATGCACGCCCTTCACTCAGGTGCCGAGGAACACTTGCTTTTGGTTTTATGCATAAACTGTGTTTTAATGGAAACTCAATTGGAGATAATTCACGCTATTCAGGAAGTCTAAAGGTAAAAGGTGTCATGCAATTTTGTTGATTATGCCCCTTGATCTATCACTCTCTATCTACACGACACACACTCCAATGAGATTTGAGAACCAGTCACTGAAGGCCTTTGAATATTAAGCCCAGCCCTCACATTCTTCCTCTCTCACAACAACATGTGTGTATGTGTCACCTTAGCAGAGCTACCAATTTGAGAAGCAAGAAAGGAGGGAAAATGGAGATAGGGAGGGACAAATGAGGAAATGGAGGGACATATTATGCTGACGCTTAGACATTTTGATTTGAGTTTATTTTTAAACTGAGGGCCTGTGCACGTTAAAGATCTCTTGGCTGTTTACAGTGCAGTCAGTGCAAAGTTTAAAATACCACCAACACCCCTGAGATCACCTGAGTTGTGCATGTGGGTAAAATCAAATCAAATCAAAAGATCAAAAACACATGTATGAATTCAGCTGATGTAGAGAGAAGCTTTCCCATAAAATTTACAATCTCGTCTCTTCTAAGATGGAGAAAACTTGAAGGCATTAATGTTTTTATATTACAACTTTGATGTACAATTTTTTCATCTCTTTTCTTTAATCTTACAAATCAAAGACATTTTGCAAATTTTGGAAAACATTATTAAGGGGCGTCCGGGTGAGCTGTAACAGCGTTTAGTAGAGTCTTGGGCTCATAATACCCATTTTCCAAATCCACTCTAGAATGCTACTTCAACATCTTTAGAATCGAGTACATCAGTTGATTTTTTTATATAAAGCCTGAAAAGGTACTAATTCTATGGCCAATTTTAATATGGCTGTATCATTCTGAAGAAAGTTGAATTTTCAAACCCGTTTTTCTCAAAAGATGTGATTTCTAGCATACAACGTTTTTAAAATCTTAAAATCTCAGAAAGTATTCATGCCAGAGTGTTGAAATTGGGTACACAGCTAGACTAGTATTTGTTATTGGGAACTAGAGATTTTCACTGGTTTATTTTGAATTTCTTATCTTTTGTGCACCTTTAAAATCAAAATATTACAAAATTTATCAATAGTTATTTTTTAATAAAATACTGATTTTTTTAAGCACATTTAAAAACAGCTGAGATAAATTAAATATGTCTTACTCCTTATTTAAGGGTTTAAAGAATATATCTGAAAAAGAATTTCATTGCTAGCCCATATACTTTTTGAGATTTTAAGATTTTAAATTTCGGCATCAAAATTCAACATGGCCGCTGTTACCATGGCAACCCGAATAATTTTTCCCAAAATTTTTACATTTACATAGTAACTTAGATGCAAGCAACACATTGGCAGGAAAAAATTTGCCAAAAATGCATTAGGGGAAAAAAGTGAAAATTCAGTAGGACTTAACAAATTTTTTTTTTCTTTAGAAATTAAAAATTTTTTGTTGAAGTTTTAATTTGCTAATTTCCACCGGAACAGTTTGATATAAATGTTCATCTTTTTCTTTCCTTTAATTTTATCACAAATAAAGCTAATTTTTTAGGGTGTTAATTTACAAACTTCCTCGGGGAAAGAAATAACTCTTTACAACTTGAAGTTCTGTTAATGTCTGAGGTCAAGGGTATATCCTCCCCCTTCCACCTTGTACATTTTTGATGTTGTCTTCCTTAATGACGTACCAAATCTGTGGCAGAGTGGTGGGCAGTTGGATTTGACACCATGAAGTCCTAGGTTACAATACCAGTTTCACTGGGCCAGGTGTTGCGTTCTTAGCAGAGGCATGTAACACATAATATCCTTTCATTCAAGCCAGCCAGGTGCAAATGGGCATTAACCATACCTGCTCTAGACCAGATGGTGATTAATATCGCCAGATCCACTCAACCCTATAGAAACTGGGATAAGCTCAGGACATGTCAGCGTCTGGGCCTGGAAGAAACTTTACTGACCGTTCCTGGGTTTTACTCCATTTCACACAAGAGACAATTTGAATGCTGTTGTATTAAGTTTTTATTTCCATAATTGTAATTAACCAACAAGTAAAAGTAAGAAGCAGTGTTATTTGTATACAGTTGATATTTCTAATAGCTTCATGCTAAACAATGATATACAACATGAGCAAAATCACCTGTGCCAAGTTTTCTCTGTTGCCCCGAGGACTGAATGGCCGCTCTGTAACAAGTATCGGATGCTTCTCAGGAGATATTTGCAATTCTTTAAATGTGAAATCCCATATTTTTTCCATAGATTCCCAGTCGACTATGATGCCACGCTCAATTGGTTTGTGAAGAGAAAGCAGCTCTCTCTTTTCTTGTGCATTGTAACCGATCAAAAATTCGTCTGGATAGATTTGAAGAGGAAATAAAAATCAGTTATAGAAATACATGAATTTTTATCCTCTGGTAAATTATTTTCAAACCATAATGTAAAGCTTTTCAAGTCACATTTGGTTAAATATATGATTAAATACTAGTTTAATGCTAGTCTTCCCAGAGACACACAGATTATGGAGTTATAAATTAATAATTTTAAAATGTCATTCAGTTTGCTAAACACCAGTTTTGAAATGACATTCATAATCTAAAGACAATGATTTTATTAATTTACATGTAAAAGTAAACAATCACATAAAAATTCAATAAAAAATATATGATTTTAAGATTTAAACAGCAGCGGGACATGTAGATTTTTTAAATGATCACCAAACCCAAGAACAACCAACTGATCACGATTGACAACGGCTGGGTTACCCAATAAAACTGTCAATGACCAACAGCAAACCTGCCCCCGAGAGGGAACTAAGCAAGCTTCGGCATTGAAAAGGTGGCCCTTCTTTATCCAATTTAATTATGGGGTTCCCCGATCGCCGAAGAATTAAGCCACAGGACCCACAAATGACCCCAAAGCCAACTGAGGCGGTAAACAATTTTGACGCGATTTCAAGGGCTCTCATGGAGCTCAAACGACCCATGTCCCATTTTGGAGAAGAAAACAATGATATTTCAGGGCATTAGAATTATAGAACCGATTACTACAGATAAACATATCTATGTAGTACCATTACCATGAGATATTCCAACAACATTGGGCATCACTGTTAAAGGTCCATCGTCGCCAGCAAAAACCTGCCCTGATGTCCCAAGAGCCATTGTCAAGCACTATGGGTGGAAACGCATCATCAATCAAACATTCAGTCATATTGACTGAAGTCTGATCCTTTTTTTAACAGATTTAAGTAGATTTCTGAAATAGGAGGAAAAAGGGAAAAGCAATGTGAGTGATGTCGTCTGATATGATATATCACTATCATATTATTGATTCTTTTTTTTTAAAAACAGTTTTTATTCCTGAGTCTATCTTGTTTACAAATCTTGTCATGTTTGTTGAAGAGAATGTATAGTATAATACAGAATACACTGCATGGAAGCCAAAGATCTACACTATGTATTATATTACATGGACTGTATTGTAAAATAAAATAATCTATAAACCACAGCAGGGCATCCAACAGATTGTGTAAAATCATAAGATTATCCATATCGCATACATTTGTTTTCTCATTAGGCTCAGTGCTCTCTCTCATAAACAAATGAAGGGTTCCATCACAAAACGTGATATTGACCAAAACATTTTTAAAGAGGTAATGCCCCTATGAATTTTATTTTTAAACCTCTACCAGTGAACAGATTCCATTTTTCACAAAATGCAATTTATCCCATTCATATCAGATTCGATGTTTCATCACAAAACGCGATATACGCCAACGATTGTTTATGTCACAAAATGCAATATGTGCATTTTCAACCACCCTGAACACGTCAAATGACAAATATCCGGCCATGCCCATATCCCGGCTATGCATTTTTTTTTCAATGACTTGGCAAGTGGCATTATCCTTGGCTGTTTTTAACACTTTGAATATGAATTTTAGTTGAGAGTTTTTCTATGTTTTTATCACCTAGAACACCATGAACATAAAGTTTGATGATCGATTTGATGCTGTTTGTTGCTTTCCTATTTTGTGGATATATCAAGTTTTGTGAAGAACGCAGATGATGGATATAGAATCTATGTCGCATTTTGTGAAAAAAAGTAAAATTAAAGTTGTGATTCTGAGAAAAGTACACATATGTCTGATTTGAGTCGTTAGTAGTGTTAAACATCCTTTATGTCCATGACACATTAAGATAACCGTTATTCATCTGACATATCATGAACATGAGTAACACAAGTTTTTACTCTTCTTCGTTTCTAGACATATGGACATATCACGTTTATGATTCGCACTTCAAAAATTTAAACTCTTCAATCCGTCTACTTTGATTTGATTTGATTTTACTCACATAAACAACTTTACCATAGTTGATCTAAATTTTTTTGGTAGAAGTTTAAATTTTACACTGACTGTCCTGTTAACAGCCAAGAGATCTTTAACGTGTACAGAGTGTTGTAACAAGACCTCCTTTTTATCATCCTTCTCTGATTTGACTAGATGACGATTCACCTAACGGGACCAGAGAGATGCGTTTTACCGAAAAATTGAGAGAAGTTTAACCTATCAATGCATGAACCCCCGACTTTTTGGTTGAGAGGCAGACACCTTGCCTCTAGACCATCGTGTCTCCCTTCAATCTGTCTATTGTGTCTGTTTCTCTCTCTCTCTCTAACAACTTTGTTCTCTTCTTATATTTGACTGACAAAGAAAAAAATAAAATCTTCTCCCATAGTTGGGCACCCGACCCTGAACACCCCCGCCCCCTTTCCATCCCCCCAATCTCGCTGCCACACCCTTTCCCCCATCCATCATCATAAAGCAAAGTTAGGTCCCTCCGGCAGTTCATCTCGACGAAAATCACATCGTGTGCCCGACAATGGGAGTCCTGACTAAGTTTTCATTGAACCCAACCCCACATTTATTAAGCACCTTTCGATGTCTTGAAGTTGAAAAATTTAACTAGCCTCAATATGCCACTGTTATGATGTCAACACTCAATCTTGAGGAACACAACCTAATATCTATTAGTATTTGCGTCGTTTCTATTTCGATGCTTGTTTTTAAAAGTACCAGTAAACACAAAACTTAATGTTTCCAAACGTTTTACGATATTGTTATTTTGGACTCGAATCTCAAGTAGTTGCGTTTGAGTATTGAAGTTAGCGCCCGTTGTGAGAGTACTGATTTTTTCTTTTGTTTTATGCGATTGAGGTAATTATTTATTTATTATTGATGTCTACCACCTTTGCGTGATGCGTCAGTAGTATAATGGTTGTACTACCGCAGGAGTTCTGGGTTCAAATCCTAGCACTGTTAAATCCAATGATGTGCTTCTTATGAAAGGCGCTTAACATGCATTTATCAATCGACAGAGGTAAAGACGAAATGTGAGTAGAAAATAGGAAAAGAGAAGGATAAATCAGACAGGGAAAAACAATGAGAGAAATGACAACGTCAAGTGGAAAAGAGAACCAGCATCCGCTGGTCATGACGTTACTATTGCAGATTGTACTACGCAAAACTTTATTTCTGATCCAGTTTAAAAAATGTATATAGATGAAAGTGATAGCAAATTTACGAGGAAAAGAAACAAAAATTCGTAATAAATGGTGGTAAACTCAACCTAAAAGTAAGAGAGAGAGAGAGAGAGAGAGAGAGAGAGAGAGAGAGAGAGAGAGAGAGAGAGAGAGAGAGAGAGAGAGAGAGAGAGAGAGAGAAATGACATAAAGGGTAGATACACAAATTGGGGTAGGCACTGGGCACGTGCATAGAGACTTAGACGGGCAGAGGCACACAAACATATAGACAGAGAACATACTTGTAAATAACCCAATGTAAGATTCAAGAACAGAACAAAAGAAAATGGAAGCAACTTCTTTATTTTTTTGTAAAGAACAAACTTTGAAGGAAACTGCAAACGTGTTCACATATTCAAACTCAAATTTACATTGATTACTTTTACATTTCATATTTATCATTATTTGGTTTTAGTGCATTTTTACTCAATTATTTTGAAAGTCAAACTAGATAATATAGTCATTAAAAAAAACCAACATTAATAATACCATCTGATTTGTATTTTCATATTGTGAGACAGATCATGAACTCGATATCGGACATTATCAGTATGTCAGTCAGTATTGGAATCGCTACTAATCTTTGTACTTTGTTCAACGCACGCCATCTTGATTCGCAGGCTTCACGTTCGAAGTTTTAGATAGATTAAATTGCACGTATTTTCATCTTCAACATGTCTCGTTAAATATATGGAGAGTGCAGAATATATGTAGGCAATCTCCCACCTGACATCAACTCAAGAGACATTGACGATTTGTTTTATAAATTTGGGAAAATCATCTTTATTGATTTGAAAAATAAGCGAGACCCCCCTTTGCATTTGTGCCAGGAATTCGAAGACCCACGGTGGGTTATTTTCTGAAATCAAGCTCTGCTCTGAGATTTTAAAGAGATAGATCTATTCTAGATCTAGATTCTATATTATATTATATGTCCTTATTCTTATTGTGGGAGCGGGATAATTGCATTTTACCACCGCAAAGACTTCACCTTGAATACGATTACAAACCCAATTTATGCTCGATAATTTGGGTAATGCCTGTGTAATATCATAAGCTAGGTAGTTTCATCAAATTTTCAAAGTGCTCCAAATACACTAATTGTGGTATTAAAACAAAGAGCTGACGAGCCCTTTGATATGGTACCAACCTTTTTATCTGTATTAAACATTTTAAAAGCTATGGTCTTTTAAAGGGCGGAAAGTGGCTTCAAAGGAAAGCAAGCTCTCAAGAGTAATAATAGAGAAAGACGACTGACTTGGAAGCACAAGAGCAGGGTGTTTTGTTGTTTGTTTTCATGCCAACAAATCCATGTACGGATTCAAAGGCTTGGTAGGCCCTAAACATAGAGCTGTCAATAAATGTTAAATATATGGAAGCCCCAATTGGGGAGCACGTCCTAGGTGGGAACACAAGTGATAACACACCTCAAATATTGTTTTGATACCAGCGCTCTTTTTTTTGTTAATGCATCCTTGCCTGGGCAAATCCAAGACTGTTGATTCTTATCATGTCATTCAAAGGCTTCTCTTCTCTCTGCCTTCTCTCTTGTTGCCTTGCTCTTAACATTACTAATAATCCTTCTATTGTATCAAATAATACATGTCGGTTTTACTATGGATATTAAAGTCTGTATTATTTTTGACATATCATATTTTATTTGATGTATTGAATGTACTTCCAACTATTCATTATTGTCATATCAGGGATGAATTCATGAGCTTTGTAGAAAGAGAGAGAGAGAGAGAGAGAGACATGTGTGCTGAGTCAATAAATGTTAAATATATTTTGTACACATTAGTCTCCGCCAAAATGCGAGATTCATCATAATGCACGGTTTTTCATGTAACTGAATTTTACATCGCTAACCCCTCAAAATGCAACAAGTGGTTCGATTGACTTTTAAAGAGTCAATTAATGTGAAAAAACCATTGATAACCTCTTTATCTCGTCCGAGTGATAAAATCAGTCACGCACATGTGTGTGATCTAGATCTATGTTACCATGTGTTGTTTTTACACATGTTGTACGACAATTATGCAGCTGGTATTGGCTGGCTCTGCTCTAGTAGTAACCCTTATCCTACTCCTTCCCTCCCTGAATTGGTAGGTCTGTCAGGCTGGTCGTCTCTTTTTGATCACAGTGAGAAAATCTGAGGAATGTCTTGTGTCACTTTTCCCTCGGAGATCATACTCTGTATGACACGTGCCAGCCAGTAAAATTTAAAAACAGCTTTGTTGCCGAACATCTTCACCTGTTGTAGTCTTGAGTGAGAGGTCTAGACGAATGTAACATCTATGAAAAGGTCTATTGGATCTTGTTTTACTCTAACCCCTAAAATGAACTCCAAAGAACTAGCAAACAGAAAAATAATTTACATGTATTTCCAAACGAGAATGGAAAAGCATAGTAATGGATGGTGGCCTTTGACTCCGCCAAAATGCACAATTTTTCTTGATCACCCATGGATCTTGTACTCTAACCTACACTTTAAAAACTTAAATCGTAATGATAGTCATCTAATAGAGCTTTCACTTGAAACACAAAGTGTGGTTGTAATTAAACAATAAACATGTATTTTCTATTTCTTTTCAGTGATGCAGAGGATTCGGTGAGATCTAGAGATGGCTATAATTTTGATGGTTATACTCTGCGTGTGGAGTTTCCGAGAGGTGGAGGAATGAATTCTGGTAGAGGAGGAGGAGGAGGTGGTGGTGGTGGCGGCGGTAGGGCTGGAGGGAGAGGGGGCCTCCATCACGACGTACCAAACACAGAGTATTAGTGTCAGGTCTGTATTGCTCTATATTTCTTGAAACGCATTCTCTAGATACGTGGGTTTAAATGATTTTAGGGGTGTTATGAATCGAGGAGCCATTGCTGTTCTAGATTGGTCCCCCATAATTTCCATCTTGATAAAGTCTTGAACCTTTCAAAACAAAATTAATTTTGATAGCAGCAGATCTTTGTTAGATATCATTCAGTGTAAAAGAAGTCTTATAGCGTAGGTTGGTCAGCCGAATAAACCTACTCGCCACCTATAGCTTGCTGCTGGGTCGACAGGTCTAGAAAAATTTGCTCGGACCGGAAACTGAACTCTGGGTGGTAGTGAGAGGCACTATCAACTGTGCTACCTGTGCCTCTTCATTCCATATATCAGTGATGTGAGTTTTCAGGGTTTTCAGGATTTTTGCATAGAGGAGCACCTCCGTGTTTTTGTGTCTCCTTCTATACACACCAAGCACCAGCGGCCGGGAAAACATAGGGTCTAAGTCTAATTAGGACGAATGTCCCAAACAGAGAGAGAAAGAAAGTCACTAAGGTATCATCATTTATCGCCTTTCAATGAGAGAGAGTTAAAAGTAGTAGTATTGATAAGTCTAGTAGTAGTAGTACATCTACAGTGCACTTTTTGTTTTTTTTAGAAACAATTGATTTTGTCCTTTTCAAATTGGTTGGTTTATAAGAAAGACGCAATCTCTCTTCTCTCTCTCTCTCTCTCTAATCTCTCTCTCTCTCTCTCTCTCTCTCTCTCTCTCTCTCTCTCTCTCTCTCTCTCTCTCTCTCTCTCTCTCTCTCTCTCTCTCTCTCTCTCTCTCTCTCTCTCTCTCTCTCATACACATACATAAATATGCACACTCACACAGGGTCTACAATACAAGATTACTATAACGCAGGCACCTGTAGTATTGTGAATTATTACATGTGGGCTACATACAATACTACATTGTGAGCTACAATACTACATGAGTATTGATTTATTTATTTTTCAAGGTCGTATATTTTTACTTTAGGGCTACTCCCATACTTTCGGGTTTGACTTGAACTAACAAAGTAAAGCTACTTTGATTTTAGCTTTTCTTTAATAACTGGCAAGTTTTGGACCAAAAGATTGATTTTCTGTTCTTGCATATTCGGGTAGAGCGATCATTTATCTGCAAGTTCACGGCAGAAAAATGTCCATACGAGGTATACATTTTTTTACTACAAAATATAACAACCACTATTCATAACTAAGGGAGGAGATAGATTTTGAAAAATGAGTCAAAATCCAAGGTGGCAGTCGTTTCTATGGCAACCAAGGGACGCTACAATCTTTTCCATGGTATAGGATGACTGTGTTTTGACAGTTACTCATGTACATACTTAAAGCAAAAACCTTAGCTCAAAAGCAAAAAAAATCACTCGGTCACTCGTTGCTTGACTATTCTAGCTGGTCCTTGCTTTTTGCTACGCTGCCATTTGTACATCCATACCTAGTTGTCATTTTTATCTGTGTGGATCGGGTATGCCCTCAAAGTGTCTCTATTTTCATTGTATTTTCACTCATTGACTCAAATAAAGCTTAAAACTAGCTTTCTGATTGGTCAGCCAATCATATTAGAAAAACTGATGCTTGCTTACGGATTAGTGAATCTTGATAGAGTCCGAATAGGTAGGAGATGTTAAGTTTCAATGTGCAAGAATAGATCCTTCTGTTACGGAGAATGGAAGGATTTTAGAAAAGCGATCTTGTGGAAGAAGCATTGTAGGGGCCATTCTTACATAAATTGACCACAGCTGCCAGTCGTATTTTGCTCCGTATTTATCATGGCTTTAGGATTGGTCTTTCAAACTCAACAATGTTACTTGACTTATTAATAACACTTTATCAGAATACATAGGTTTCACATCTAAACATCATGAGTTACAAAGTTAGTCGTGGATTTTTATAATCCATAACACAAACCAGCCATCAGGCCCAGGCAACCCTGCACGCTGACGTAATAATTGTCTGGGTAAAGTGAACCCTTGAACACACAGTGCGAATGGGTAGCTCCATGCGGGTTAAATGACATTTTTTGTTTTTAACCTGATTTCTAACTTCCAATTTGTATTCAAATAATCAATAATGTGAATTAATTCACAGTTTTAACACAATGTTTGCATTCCTTTTTGTTCTTTCTCTTTTTTCCAGGACTTCCTCCAAGTGGCAGCTGGCAGGATTTGAAAGATCATATGCGAGAAGCTGGGGACGTGTGCTATGCAGATGTCTTTAAAGATGGAACAGGCGTTGTGGAATTTCTTCGCAAGCAAGACATGAAATATGCCTACAGAAAGTTGGATGACTCAAAATTCAGATCACATGAGGTTTTGTTTCGTTATTGTTGTGTAGTTTTTTGGTGTGTGTGTGTGTGTGTTAGAGTAAAGGCTAGGTTGGGATGCGTATTTGTTTTTGGTTGGATGGTATGTGATAGTGTTTTAGGACTTAAAGATTTCCAGAATGGTATTATTTATGCATTACCCATCCCTTAACTTTAATTGATTTTTTTTTTTTTTTTTTTGCCTTTAGATTTGAGGTTTTCCTTTTAGTATGTATATATCAGTGATGGCAATTTCCTCCCTAGCTTGGAAATAAAATCCTGCGTCAAGACAAGCATCCTGGCCAGGGGTGATTATTGTCACGTTTCCACGCTATAGAAACCGAGATACGCTCCGGCTCTGTGGGCCTTAAGGGCCTTGAAGGAACTTTTAAAAAAAATTAGGGTTCAATTCTACCGTTAAATGATTACTTAGGTTGATGTTCAGACCCAGATTTTTCTATGTCAGGGTTGTTACAGTGGTACCTCTCTAATCAGAAAGTCTGTGGATTGTAAAATCGTCTCGATTTGCCGGGGACCTAGGGATTTAGATTTTTCCTCAGCATTGTGAGTATTTAAGCCCTTCTGTGAGTGTTAAAATGCAGAATTAATAAATGAACAAGTAGCCACAGGACCAGTTGATCAAAACGAAGGTGGCATTCATCAAAAATGTCACTCACAATCAATCTTTTTTGGACGGTAGATAGATAAGACATGTGATCAAGAAGGCATTGTAGGTCGTTAATTCTCCTGACATGTCCACCCTTGTGGTTGATGGATGAGGCTGGTAATAAATGACTACGGCAGTGCACAACTTTCTAATGGCCGCCCCGTGTCAACACGGCACTGTATTGTTAGATGGACAAGCAAGGTCTGGCTCGACGCATGCTTTCACACCTTCATAATGGGTGTCGCAAACTGGCACTTTCAACATCGTATACACATTATGCAATGTATAACACGTGTATCACTAACGCAGGTGTAATAATTGATGTTTTGTTTACACAGAAACCATATTGGGATTTTAAAAAAATTGAGTGTTGGAAAAAATAAATATAGGGGACATGGTGATGATATTTTATGCAAGCCCGCGAAAATTGACCCGATTAGCTGGGGACCTTTTCCGTTTAGAGAGGTAAAATATATATATATATAAACAATTCCGTTCCTGTGAATTCTTCCCGGTTGGCCGGCTTTCCCGATTAGAGAGGTTGGAACATCCACTGTACTAATTTTCATTGAAAATTACGAAAAAATGTAGGAGATGTTACTAAATTTTGAGTTGAAACTAGGCAGGTCTGGATTGGATGACCAGAAGATTTTTTATTTATTGCTGTAGAATTTTCTTTCTCAATTTATTTGTTTTATATTTTGTTGTGGGATGGGAAATGGTTTTGTACAGTTGAGATTACAGATCATTACGAAAATGCAACAAATTTGGTGTCATACAGTTGAGATTGCCCTTTTTGATCTCCACAAGGTTAGCAGGTCTGGTATCACTAGTATCAGATGCTTTCAAATTAAGAAAACTACACTATTCTTTAAATTTAATCATATAAATGACTTTTAATTCCCTCATTTTCACACACAAGTCCATATTTATGCTTTTTTTCAAAAGTCAACATTTTAGGCCCAAACTCACCAATCCAAGTGGGCGCCTTAGATTTAGATAGACAAAAGTCTTAAGCATCTTGTGAATTTTAGGAAGTCGTTTTGTGTTTGGTTTGTTTTATTTTCATACCTTACTCGTCAATGCTTCACATAATTTCATTCAGCACATACGTTTATACATTTTTGTTCTCAGGGAGAAGTGGCCTTTATTCGTGTCAAAGAAGATTCTCAAAGAGATTCATGTAGTGAAGTCGTAGCCGCAGCCCATCACCATACCATTCTCGTGGCAGCCCAAGATACTCGCCAGTTCGAGAGAGGCACCGATCGTAATCTTGGTCTCCTAATGATGAGTAAGTCTTGGGCTTTCTTTGTTGGTATTTTAATCTGACCCATGGTGAGAACAGTACTTTTTATTGATTGTTTTTCTTTTGCTATGGAGAATGAAAGGACTGGACTGGTGATATACAGTCCAACCCCATTACACCACCAACTTTGGTCCCCAATGGTGGTAAAGCAGGGGTTTGGGAAATATTGGTATTTTTGTAACATGTAATCTAGTGGCAAAAGTGAAGCATGAGGCTTAAGGCCCACCAAGGTGAGACCCTAGTGTCGACTACAAGCTTATTGGCATCATGTTGACAAGTGGCGTTACAAGATCATACATTAGCCTGCACTCTTTTGTACTCCCACTGCCCTTTGCATCCCAAAAGCGATTGTATTGTAGCCTTCACTGTCTGCATAGGCTAGCAGGCATAGGTCTATCACTAGGCAGTAGGCAAGTACAATTTAGTGGTGTGTTCGGATTGACTTAGAGTTGTTGAGTTGGTGCCCGTATAAGTTTTCTTGTTGACTATAATTTCACTGGCGATAGATGGCTTCACATACTGGGCAATGTGAACACACCATTACATTTTTTCAATCTCACCTGGGTCAAGGAAATAGTCTGCAATCTGGCGCCTTGGAGTGAGCATTGTCAGCTTTCATATTAGGTTTTTGTTGCTATTGTTCGGTTTCTGTCCTTTTCTCTTTGCACTGGTTGATATTGGGGGCCCGATTAAAACGCGACGTCTGTTTGCCATGAAGTTATGAAGGACAACTTCTATGGCGTCACCCAAACTTTCTTTGTTTTCATTTGGTCTTTCCTCACATGCCTTGAGTCAATGTGATCAAGGTTTTGTTCACTTTTCCAGCCTAGTTTTTGATTGAACTGTGTCTTCCTCCCACTGCCATACATATTCCTTTCAATTCTTTTTATTCATAATGCTGGCAAACCCATCAGAATCGTTGTTCGGAGGGAGGTAACACATGATTCTGGGCTTGAAATTTTTCGTCTTTCGGTCATGACCCATTCCCAGCCCTGGTAATTGGTTGAATACCGTGTACAGGTAGTTATCCATGTTACCTAATGCACCTACTTGTTCCCCTGATCACTGATTGCCCAAACTATATCTGTTGGCCCGGCAATGATCAGTAGGTCCTAGTGGCCAGTTCCTCTTACCCATAATTTACCAGTTTATTTACCAATATTTTTTCCATTGATAATTGTAACGGACACATTTGCCATCCAAATTTGAAATCTTTGTCTCTATGTTAGCGCTTCAAATGATATATTTTTTTAATAGAAACAAAAAGGTCCAGCTGTGAAAGTTGCAGATGCTCAGCAACAAGAGAGTTAAAGATAAGATTTATTTCTTTTGGTGATTTTCTTAAATGAATATTTTCAATAACAAAATAAAAATTTATTCTCAATTTCACTTTCTTTTTACATTAACAGATCAAACCTCAAGGCGGCATGATTGTGACGTGACAACCACTCCTGGGCAATGGGACAGAAATTGTGCAAATTCAGTGTCTATACAGCCATTTGTGTAGGCTTGAAGAGTTCGCCGCAAGAGGAATGAATTTCGAAGACTCGTCAGCAGATTATGGCTGTAGGGACATTTTTAACATTGGAGGAGTTTTGAATTTTGGTATGCTCTATGTCAAAACCCACACGGGATGGGTGGGGGGAGGGGGGTTGGATGATGCGGCGGGAGGGATAGGGGAGTGGGTTCCACTCCCTGGAGACCATTTGTACATTCTTCATTGCTCATATCACCAACACTAATAAATTTTATTTTTTAATTTGCGCTGACTTTTGTCCAGATACTCTTTGGTTTATGTTCATATCACGTCAAGTTAATATAAGAGTAAGGAAAGCAAGCATGTTTGCCGTGTTAAGTTTCAACTACAAAACCGTTGTGTTTTGTGTTTTTTTTCTTCTTTGTTTTTTCTATATTCTTTGTTTTGTTTTTAAACCACCAAGGTTGTTGGAAATCGAAGGAGGTAAATTTTACACATTCTATTCATGCAACTGGAGGACAGTGAATGCGCTTAAGGGGGGATTCTGATGTATTTCATCTTTGAAAGGGTTTATAAGCAAATGCTTTTATTTCAGTGTTCTAGATATTTTTATTTTACATGTACACAGTATACATAAAATATATATACATAATGTTTACCCAATCATAGCTAACCATTCTCATTTTGACTTTTCTCCTTTTCTTCGTTTAGTCACATTCATATTTGGAAAAAGGAGAAAGATGGATAAAGGGATGGAAGCTAAGGAAGTAAAGGATTTGCATTGGAGTTTGAAAAAGATGGATCTTGTCTCCTTTTCTTCATTTGGTTCCGTTCATATGTGGATAAAGGAGAAAGATGGATATAGGGATGGAAGCTAAGGAAGTAAAGGATTTACATTGGAGTTTGAGAAGAGATGGTTCTTTTCTTCATTGGATCACATTCTTATGAAGATAAAGGAGAATTGTGGATAAAGGGATGGATGCTATGGAAGTAATGGATATGCGTTGGAGTTTGAAAAAGATGGATCCGTTCTCCTTTTCATTGGTCACGTTCATTGTGTGGATAAAGGAGAAACATGGATAAAGGGATTGAAGCTAAGGAAATATAGGATTTGCATTGGAGTGGATAAAGAGCTGGATGTTTTCTCCCTTTCACCGGTCATCGGATAAAGGGATGGATGCTAAGGAGGTATAGGATTTGCATTGGAGTTGGATAAAGAAATGGATCTGTTCTCCTTTTCGTTGGTCACATTCATATGTGTGGATAAAGGGATAGAATCTAAAGAAGTATAGGATATGCATTGGATTTTTTCTTCTTTGTTTTCTCCATATATAGGTTCATTCATTTGTGGATAAAAGAAAAGTCAGATAAAGGGATATAACGACTAGGATAATATCACATATAGGAGAAAAATGGATAAGAATTTGAAGCTGCAAAAAGGCTGGCGTTTGGCTAAGGAATGGAAAATCAGGAATACATATCTCAGGAAGGATTGATAAGATTCAGCGGTTCGTTGAGTCTGGAAAGAGCATGAAGGAAATGGATAGGTGGTGTTCCATCTTTGAAGAGGTCGTCGTTTGGAAGGTTTGTCTATTTTATCATTGGCTGTACGATCATATGCAGGAGATGTGCTAAAAAGTTGAAGCTGGAATATGGGTAGCCAATGGAACAGATGCTGTAGCTAATGAGTAACATTTTGATTTTGGTGCCTGAATAGTTGGAATCGAGTTTTATTTTTTTTTCAGATTGCCTAATTTGTCATTTTTATCACCCTATGCAAAGATTTTAATAAATCTGTCAATCAAATCGGGGGGGTACTTTAATGAGCAGGTCTTTTTTTGTTAAAAATCAAGGTACATCTTAGGATGGTTTTGGTATCACTCCCTTTGGGAAGCATAGTTCTACATGAAGATAGCTGTGACCTTGAAGAGGAAACTAGGGAAAAGTTAATTTAGGTTTGGACTTCCTACACTGCGGGTTGAGTGCTTGTTTTAGAATAATAGAATGTTAATCATCCATTTCAAAACTGAGGTTTATGGGGCCATTTCTTCCATTCTATGCAGTCATTTGTTTATCACATTTATGGATTCAGTCGCAAAGGCATCATCAAAAATGAAGAAAATGAATGTAGGTATGTGGAAGCTCAAACCAGTAAATGTATCAATGCTTTCATTTGCCGACGATTTAGTTCTGTTTGGAAAATCAGAAAGTGACTTTCAGTCGAAAATCAACATTATGAACAATGAATTAATTAAAAGAGGAATGAGAGTTTATTGTCCTGATCTCCTCTATGGCAGCGAAACTTGGACTTTAGACAGTAGAGAATACAGTAGAGTACAGGCAGTTGAAATGAAATATCTAAGAAGAGTAGTAGGGAAAACTAAAAGAGACAAAATCAAAACACAACAATAGAGATCAAACCAAAACAGATGGCATAAACAAACTAAGATAGAAACAAATCAATTGAGATGGTGTGGGCATGTAAACAGAATGAATGTCATTAGAATAGCTAAATCAGTATAAGAAAAAGCCCAAGGTAAAAGACCAAAAGGCAGACCTTTGAGAAAGTGGGAAGAAGATATAAAAGAGGCATTGAGAGAGAGAGAGAGAGAGAGAGAGAGAGAGAGAGAGAGAGAGAGAGAGAGAGGAGGAGAGAGAGAGGGAGGGAGGAGGGAGAGAGAGAGAGAGAGAGAGAGAGAGAGAGAGAGAGAGAGAGAGAGAGAGAGAGAGAGAGAGGGAGAGAGAGAGAGAGAGAGAGAGAGAGAGAGAGAGAGAGAGAGAGAGAGAGAGAGAGAGAGAGAGAGAGAGAGAGAGAGAGAGAGAGAGGAGGGGGCATCCACCGAGATCGCACTGAACGAAATGTCGGCTACAACGAGACCAATTGAAATCCCCTCCCCCCCCTCTCTCTCTCTCTCTCTCTCTCCTCCCCTCCCTCCCTCTCCCTCTCTCTCTCTCTCTCTCTCTCTCTCTCTCTCTCTCTCTCTCTCTCTCTCTCTCTCTCTCTCTCTCTCTCAATGCCTCTTTTATATCCTACGTTGCCTCGGCATGGGTAAAACTGAAAGAAATGGTAAAATCGCATACAACGAGGTTGTGCCGGTCGATAAAGCCAGCAAAGCAACGACTTCTCACTTGATTCACTTCGTTTCGTAAAATTTCTTTTACTTTTTTAACCCGTTACCAGCGAGAAGCAGCGTAACCGCTTTATTCATTGATGATTGACGACTCTCTGTATGTGTTAGGAGATGAGACGGATGACTTGTTAATTGTCTTTAAATTTAACAATTGCCAACCAGGCCAGGCTTTGTAGTGTGAGCAAATATACTAACTAGAATTAGAACAATTGTTATGCTGTAATATCGTTGGTGTGGGTGAGTGGAAGGTTGGCCTGTTGGGTAAAGCGCTGGACCAATCAAAATCATTTTAATGACCGGCACGACCTCGTTAAAGTAATATAGACGGCATTGGTTAGGCTAATTTATTATTACTAATTTTTGTTCTTCGCTTTTTTTTATTTCTATGCCGTGCTATGGTTCACACTTGTAACTCGCTGTACCGTCGCTTCATTCTGATTTATCAAAATGGCATCTACCAGGCTACACCTACATCAAAAACAAACAAAGCGCAAATGCCTTTCCTTTGAAATTAAACCAAACAAAATCGATGTTGTTGAAAATGAAATGGGAAGTTCCTAGTTGAATTCGCATTCAACGAAATGTCTCCATACAACGAGGAACTGGCGTCAGTCCTGACGAGATCGTTGAATCCGACTCCCACCGAAATGGAAAGTTCCTTGTTGACTTCATTCTTCTAACGTCGGCCATTTTAGTTCTTCCGTTATCTTTGATACACTGCTAGTAGGGGGATCGAACCCGCAACCTGCGTCGGCACCCGTTATCTTTGATACATCGTTGCTGCGTCGGCACCCAATCGCCATGAAAAGAAAGCGTGCTGCTACCAACCGAACTAACAACGCTCCCAAAAAAATGGGAAATAGTAGTTACTACTTCACTACTACTACTACTGCTACATCATGTGCTACACATTTAAAATACTCATAAAAGTAAAATTCACAAATACTAATAAATAATAAATCAAGGCTTGAAAATGGCACCACCAGGCTTCAGATATTCACACTGTCACTGTCAGTGTAGTTGTAGCTCATGTGATATATGTGCAATTATGCCAGCCATAGATATACTTTTTATTTCTTCATCCGGATATGATGGGCGGAAGGGGACATTTCAACGAAACAAACAATGTCCGTGTCAGTGTCACTGTCATTACGGTCTGTCATTTGGAGTTTCTTTTACTTTTTACTGTATTTTCATAATCAGTATTCAGGAGCTTGTTCAATGTTTGTTTGATGTATTTTCATAATCAGTATTCAGAGAGCTTGTTCAATGTTTGTTTGATGTATGCTTGTTTGATTTGATTTAGGTGATCTCATGGTTTTTGGTAGGAGTTTTGTTTTAAATTTTGCTCGTATTGCCCTGTAAACAGCCAAGGATCTTTAACGTGCACAGGGGGCGGGGGGGGTGATTTTGCCAACAACAAAAAACAACTTTAGAAACATAGTTAGCCGTTGGCGTGACTCGAACCCACTACCTTTTGGATGAAAGGCCGACACTTTGCCTTTGGACTACCGAGCCCCCAAGTAAGTAGTAAGCAACATAGGCCCCTGCATGATCTAGTGTAGACTTCTACCTCTGGATTTCCAGTCGCTCCTTTCCTCTGATTGAGATTGCGACATGAGTCACTCCCACCACTCACAGTTTCCTCTCAACAAGAAAGACGGCAACATCTTTACTTTCTGCTCTAAACTTGACATTACAATATCACATGCATCGTGGATTCTTTTCATTTAAACCTAAAACAAGGCCCTATCCAAGCTATGCACACACACACACACACACACACACACCAAAAGAATCAATTTGTCCTGTAAACAGCCAATGGATCTAGTGTAACGTGCAGTGTTGCGATCTGTACACGGGACCTCCTTTTTTATCGTCCGTCTCCGATGGGACTAGGTGTCGACCCACCTACCCGGACTGGGGGGGGGATTTTTGCTCGAAAAAAACTCAAGAACAATTTTCAACCGTTGGCGGGGCTAGAACCCACTATCTGTGGGTTAAGAGGCCGACACCTTGCCTCTGGACTACCGAATCCCACTCCATGTACATTGTTGTACACTGTATCGCCTATTCTATATCTCAGTTTTAATAATTATTACTATTAGATGACTTTTTAACTTTTTAGCGGCATTTATTCACATTATGTGCTTAGGACAAAAAAAAGAGAGGAAAAATAAAAGGAAAGAAACAGCTACTTGACTACTTGGTGCGTATTTCAAAGATTTTGAGTAAAGAGTCCTATATATGCAATATATCAACAAGCATGGACGTCAAATCAGGTGCCAGACGACTGGGAAAAGGGAAGGGTAGTACTAGTAGTAGTAGTAGTACCAATACACAAGAAAGGATCAATTGTGGAATGGTCAAACTATGAAGGGATATCACTACTTGGTGTACCAGGAAAAGTGTATTGTTAAGGATACTGGAAATGAGACTATGGAAAAGAATAGAGGATCAGAATTAAATCAGAATGAAGAACACCAGAGTGGGTTTAGACCAGGTATAAGTGTACAAGACCATATACCAGTATTTACAATTAGACAAATTGAAAGAAACATTGACTTGCACCTGTGTTTTATTGACTTAGAAAAAGGCATTTGACACTGTGAGAAGGGACGAACTATGGCATTCCTTAGAAGAGCACAATGTAGAGCAAACTATAGTAGAAAGCATTAAAAGTTTTTACAATAAACCAACATGTGCAGTGTGAGTACCTGGAAAGTAGGAAAGGTATCTGAAGAATTTGATGTAGATATAGGAGTAAACAGAGTTGTATTTTTGTATCCTCAGTCCTCTTTTGTTTATCATATTTATGGACTCAGTCGGAAAGGCATCCTCACAAATGAAAGAAATTAATGTAGGTATGTGGAAGCTCAAACCAGTAAATGTATCAATGCTTTCATTTGCTGATGATTTAGTTCTGTTTGGAAAATCAGAAAAGGACCTTCAGTCGAATATCAACATGATGAATAACATTATAAAAGAAGAATGAGAGAAACTGCAAAGAAAACCAAAACAATGCTAGTATTGCTAGTAACTAGGAAGCTAAAACACTTTTTTTTTTTTAATTGGACAGGAAGAATTTAGAACAAGTTTAAAGCTATAATTACCTAGTAGGAGTAGGAGTAATGATTAACTCAGAGGGAAAACTAAGAGAAAAAATCAGCCAGAGAATCCAAAAGGTAATTACAATATATAAATATAAGTATAACCATCTAGGAAGGGCAGTATACAAGTTTATTGTCATACTCTCCTATATGGTAGTGAAACCTGGACCGTCAACAGTAGGGAATACAGTAGAGTACAAGCAGCTGAAATGAAATATCTAAGAAAGAGTAGTAGTAGTAGTAGGGAAAACTAGAGACAAAATCAGAAACACAACAATAAGAGATTAAACCAAAGCAGATGGCATAAAAACTAAGAAATAAATAAATCAACTGAGATGGTTTGGGCATGTAAACAGAATGAATGACAATAGAATACCTAAATCAATATACAGTGCTAAAACTCAAGATAAAAGAACAAAAGACAGACCTCTGAAGAAGTGGGAAGAAGATATAAAAGAGGCATTAAAGCAAAGAAATTCAACTTTCACGGAAGGAAACGGAAAATGTCAGGACAGGGCAGCCTGGAGAAAGATCATTTCGGGCACCATCTAAACCCATACACCAGAAGGTAGAATGATAAAGAAAGAAAGACATGTATTATGTAATAGTAATAGGTGTGGCGTCTGTGGCCGAGTGGTTAGGCTGTCTGGTTTGAATCCCTAGCAAAGGTAGGCCGGACGTTGTGTTTCTTGGGAAAGACACGAGGCATACGAGGACATTATTTATACCAAACAGCAAAACTATTAGGTAAAGCCTGTCCAACAACTGCACTAGTGAAGGACATCCATGGCAATGGCAACCCCATTTTCGACAAGGATAGGAAGCACAGAAAAGACGATGGGTGAAAGATTTCGAACATCTACTAAACAGACCACCCCCATAAAACCCGCCAGACATCATGCCTGCAAGAAGAGATTATATCTCTATCATTATCAGCTGTGGACCACCAACACGAGAAGAATTTGCAAAGGCTACAGTAAACTTCATTCAAACAAGGCAGCAGCCTCATATTCTATACCACTAGAGGCATTGAAGACAGATATACCTACAACAGTCAATATTTTACATGGATTGTTTGAAAAGGTGCGGAATGAAGAACAGTTCCTAACAGACTGATTGGAAAGAAGGACATCTGGTAAAACTTCCAAAGAAAGGGGATCTTAGCAAATGTAATAATTACAGAGGAATAACTCTCCTCTCCATCCCAAGCAAGGTTTTTAACAGAGTTTTATTAGATAGAAGGGATCAAGATGAACACTTCAGACTTTAGAGAGACCACAGATGAACACTTCAGACTTTGTATTGTTGATTATGAAAAGAACATTTGACATTTGACACACTGACAGTGTTGATAGGGACTGTTGTTACAGGTGACTATGGTATACCCCAGAATATAGTCAACCCAACAGTAACACTAACAAAAAAGATGTGCATGATGGACAACTTACAGACAGCTTTGACTTGAGATAAAAACAGGTGTAAGACAAATTGCCTTCTATCACTATCACCATTCCTCTTTATTCTAGCAATTGACTGGCTTATGAAAGAAAATCAGCAGGAAGAAGAAATGGCATTCATTCACTATTCAGTGGATACTATGGACCCACCTAGGTGATCTTGACTTTGCAGACGACCTGGTGCTACTAGTACTATCACACAACCAGCAGCAGTTGCAGAGTAAAATGACAAGTCTTTCACAATTTTCCAATTCTATTGGCCTCAGAATACATCCCGAAAAAGCAAAGATACATGTACTAAAATTGAAAACAACATGCTCTGAACCAATCACCGTGTACAGTAAGCCTCTGGAAGAAGGGACAACTTTACCTGTCTTGGCAGTGTAGTAGTACAGTAGTAGTAGTAGTAGTAGTAGATAATGTAGGGGAAACAACAGCAGATATCAAGACAAGAATAGAAAAACCAAGAACAGCATTCATTCATTCAAGAACTTGAACAAGATCTAGAAATTAGTAGAAAGACACACCATCACCACCACTAAATCAAAGATTAGAAATTTTAACTCAAAATGTCAAATCGGTATTGTTATATGGACGCGAGACCTGGAGCAGAAAAATTCAGAGCTTTGTCAACATTTGCCGTAGAAAAATACTAGATTCAGTGGTCAGATACAATTCAAAATGAAACACTAGGAGAATTAGAAAACAGCGCAGAAATCAATAGCAGAAGAAATAGATGGATAGGACACACCCTCAGGGAAGTACAATGCAATCCCCCGATAACGACATCGCTCGGGACCGAACAATCATGTCGTTATCGGGGGATGTCGTTATACAGAATTTTTCAAAATGGCGGAGAAAGGGGGCGTTACGAGTGAGGCTAGTCAATTGGGAAGATGTGGTGGGGCCCTGAAAAGGGCCGGTGTGTTGGGGGTGGGGTTGGTAGAGCCAGCAGATGGGTTTACTAGCTGTTTGTCACGGCCTTGGTACCCTCAGAGATGGAGAAATAATCTCACACGTTGTCATTGGCCGAAAAAGAAGTATTTTCATTGCTAAGAATACATCTCAATTTTGTCAATATTGATCAAATTTTCATGTCAAATGTAGTGTTTACGGCTAGACTTATGTCGTTATATTGGGAGGTTTCACGCCGCTATTTGGAATTTTTTTACTAATGATATATAGCAACAACAAAAACGGGACCAGGGATCCAAGTCGCTATCGGGGATTGTCATTATTCGGAGATGCCCTCGTTATCGGGGGATTGCACTGTACTACAAGACATGCCCTTCAGTGGAATCGACAGTGGCAGAGGATTAGGGAAGGCCATGATTAACCTGGAAGAGGCTAATGGAGGATGACTTTAAGAGAGGGGGGTCTTTTGTGGAGGGACTTATCAAGAATTTCCCAAGATAGGAATAAGTGGAAGTCTGTTGTTTCCCCTGGTATAGGGTGAAAAGGCAATGATGATGAATGAATGAATGTCACTGACACATCTATGTAATAGTAATGTTCATCACCTTCAAATCTGCAGGCTTTTCCTTCTTATTGAGTATTAAAGAAATTACATTATGTACTTATATAATAGGTGTGGCGTCTGTGATCAAGTGATTAGGCTGTCGGATGGTGAATCATGAAATCCCAGGTTTGAATCCTAGCAAAGCTAGGCTGGATGTTGTGTACCTTGGGAAAGACACTTAAAAAACTGTCTTAGCAATAGCATGCTTTTTTGTTTTACTACTTTTTAACCCTGGTGCGAATGGCTAGTTACTACAACAGCAGTTTGGGAGTAAAATCCTGAGACAGATTTAGTGTCCTGTCCAGGAGGTGATTATTGTCACCTGTTTCGCTCACGGTATTGGAACTGGGATGCCGACTCCATGGGCCATTACGACCTTGAAGTCATTTTACATTTAATACGTTTTTAATCAACACACTTTTTTTTTTTTTTTACGTTATAATCTACAGTGATATGCCCACGTCAAGAAGTGTACAAATTGACATTGACGTACAGTTTGTACTTCCTCAAACTTGCTTGGGGTTGACATTATAATTTCGGAAGAATTATTCTATAATTATAATTATAATATTAGCAGTGTGATCAACATGGACCATACCAATGTCATTGATGTATTGTACTTGGTGAGATCTTTAAATGATTTGTGTAATTCATCTATGCAGTGTCATAAATACGTTTTTTATGACCTTCAGAAAATGAATGAATTTCATATTTTATGACACAACAGTTGTTACTGCAAAAGCTGTTTTTCGGTGGTAATATCTCATCACATGTTCTATCCTTAGTATATATGTCATGTCAATAAAAAATAACTGAGCGTAATCTGTGCCAACAGAGCAAATTTCCTTTTGGACAATAATAAAGACATCTTATTTTATTCTTATCTATTTTTGTTGACAATGTCACTTGATTCAATAAATTTTAATTTTGTCTTTTGTATACGGAACCGGTACTTGTAGAATAACCAGTCTGCGAACATGAGGTTTAATCACTCAGCAGGGTCAAAAACTGGCACACAAATTCCAAAGTTCACTTAATATTTGAAAGTAGAGTAAAGTTCCTTTAAGTAAGGCCATCACAAACTATAAACCGGAATGTATCCCAGTTTCTAAAGTGTGAACTGGACAGGATGCTAGTCCTACACAGCTTTTACTCACAAGCCAATAAAAAAACATCTAAACAGAACAAAAGTATTAACAAAGCTGAACAAAAAAGACATGAAAAGATCATCCATTTGAGAGAGACAACTTTATTGGTGGATTGAAAATGAAAAACAAACAATTTTTAAAAATGACACCCCCCCCCCCCCCCCCCAAAAAAAAACAGAAGAAAGAAAATGTGATAATAGCAAATGTTAGAAGAAAAAAAAAAAGCTTTTTAAAATCTACATGTGCATTAAGTGAAACACAATCAAGAAGAGCAATGAATCTGGTAAGCTTTATAATTCAATGAATGTTGTAACATGTTATTATATTGAACGATTATGGAGGATGATTATGTTTTTTTTTTACCTTTTTTGAAAATTTGATGACATTTCATAATTATTCGACATATTAAAAAATGAGCAATATAAAAACATTAACAAAGTTCCAATAACAATCAGCCCCACATAAACAAACCAGTGACCTTCCAATAGGAAGAAAAAATACACAAAAAACACCCACAAAGAATAAACCCAAAAGAAAACTACAAAAACAAAGAGAGAAAAATTACACAAACAATTAACACACACAAAAACATACCCAAAGCAGCAATATTTGACCCAAAATTAAAAAAATAATCCCCTGCTTCAGTTGTCAAAACCACAAAAGTAAAAGGATACATAAAACAATTAGGCACACTCAGTACAGCCGCACATTAAGCACTTTTCTTTTACTTCATTCAAATACAAGCTTATCTGTTAAAAATCAAAGCTACGGCTCATGACTGAGATGACCCATTCCTGGTCTGACGAAATAAGAACTACACACAAACCTAAGTCAGCCAATAACAACAGTAAACAGAACTTGAACCTTGAAGTACGATAGAAGCGAGACTGAAACTGAAGAAATTAGATGTGTCCTCACTGAAAAAGTATCTCTGAAAGAGATTACAATTTATAATGAAGACTACAATTTATAATGAAGACTACAATTTATAATGAAGACAGTGCACTTTGGATATATCGACTGTCATTGCGAGTATTTTCCACTTGTGAGTCGTCACATCAGCCAAGCCCGAACGTCAAAAGTAGAGATTTGAATAGCCCATTGTAGACGGTGTAACCTAGTACTGATACTGGTCAGTCGATACATTAGCTAAACTAATGGTTGCTGCTTCAATCATCCTCAGCATCCTATTATAGACGTCTAGTCATAGGCACATAGTAAAGACCGGCAATAGTCTAGTAATAAAATATGTGATACATCTACACGACAGATCAAGATGATCTCTGAAAGAATGTTTAACAACAGTACTCAAAAAACAACCCTGTGTTAAACAGAAGAAAAAGAGAAGAAAAAAAAAGGCGGGTACCGTACTGAGTGTGTTGAATGCCTTCATTCTCACAATAAAAAATACAAACATACTTACCATATTATACTTACAATTCACATGTGTTTTCTATGCCCAAAATCCAAGAACCAGAGAAATCCATATTTGCCAAACCATCATGATTTATATATAGGTTTTATACAAAACCCTGACACTGATAGTGAGAGAAAACTGTAAGGATCAAATGTTAAACAACAAGCGCTGTCCACTATCCATTTCATACGTGACCCATCATGAGATTAAAAAAAAATTAAAATGCGAATCCAATCTGCGGTGGTGGGTCTCAAACTCAAAAGGGTACTAGTGAAGTGGCCTACTTCCTTTCATCTTTAAATGATGGTTATATTCAACAGCGTGTATAGAGGTCACTATCAAAGTTCAATTAATCACTGAGGCTTTTAACCAATTCTTATCATCTGATTACGCTTTGGTCCTGGATTTCTAAGAAATAGGGTAGCTGAAATTTACATTGTTAAAAAAAAAGAAGAAGGATTACAATCGTACTTCATATTCCTCCGTACCGGGATCATAGCTTTTCCAATTTAATAATTGCAAAAAAATTGTGGCGATGTGATCGTCCTATCGTTTCCTTCCATCCGTTTAGCAAAAGAAAAAAAATCCTGAGCACAGAATTCCTTTCCGCACATTGAAGGACTCCACTGCCAAAACTTCCAACTTTTCCATGGCTCCTTTGCCTTTATCCATATCACATCCGTTATCTTAATCCTTATCGCTCCGATCCATTAGCCGCCATTTCCTATATCCATCCTCCACGCTATCCTCTCCTTTCCTTTTTACTCCACAACGATAGACAACACGTCTCCTTAATTCCCAGAGATACGATCCATTTCAATATCCATTATTTCTTTAGAATCCATCCCATCCTCTTCACGCATTCCTTATCCATACATGAATGTAACTAAATGAAGAGAAGGGGGAAAAAAGGGAATAAACGGTTAGATAAAGAACTGCTTTAATATTTCAATGATTTTAATACCATAAACAAATTAAACTTTTCTAGCTCAAAAAACAACCAACATTGTGGTACATCCAAAAGTGGTGCATAAAAAAAATCATCTCAAACCATGAATTAATAATTTCATAATAATAGAATCAGCACGTTTGTATATCTGTAGTTATCTTTCTTTTAAAAATCGTAGAACCCGAAGGGAAAAAAAGGCATGGCAAGATCATTGTAAAACCACTTTCTCAAACACAAATGACAACAAACACTGCACTCTCACATCCAACGCGTACCAAATTTAGCTTCATCCTCCACAGATAAGATTTGTTTGAGAATGTCAGTAAGGCCATGGGCTCCAATAGAGAGGGAGAACACTAGGAGACCAAGAGGCATTTCCTCCCTTCCCAGCATTCTTCATCTCCTTTATTGCCTCCTGCTAGCCACTGACAGACAGCGAGTCCCCCGGAGAAAGTCTCAGGAGTGCTCTGCAGAATGGAGGAAGCTTTGTACATTATTTAAATTTCATCTTTGACTTATATAGGAGCAAAAGGGCTCATTAGATAAAATAAGTGTAAGATATTACTTCCTCTTCTATTTAATACTTGTTACATAACCTCACTATGCAATACATATGGATTTATCAAACATTTGTACCATAATGGAAGAAACCCCTGCCCCTACCAACTCTGGTATCGTTCAAATTTGCAAATGATAAACAACTGGTTTTAAAAAGACTCGACGTAACTTTTAGTATGCTGATTGATAATATACAATATAAAAGCACAAAAATATGAGCATAAAGACACTGAATCAGTGTTACTAGTTCAATATGCCGTAATGGGACCACAATAATCATTTAAAAAAAAAGAAAACAAGACAAAATAAAGAAATTAAAAACTAGATGGATAAAATCCTTCACGAGCTTGCAATTAGTTGGGAGAACGGGAGTAAGAATGTTGACGATCATGAACAGGTGAATATCTAGGGCTACCACGAGAACGGTGGGGTGAGGGAGTGCGACTGGAGGCTCTCTGTCTGTCCTCTTTCACCCGAATGTATGCAGTTTCACCCTGAAATGAAGAAAATTCAGACAAGCTTATAAAGAGATGAACCCCAATATTACATAGCATAAAAGAAAAAACCACACACATACTGTATTTAGACTGCTAATGGGTTTGTACGTTAGACTAGGGGAAAAAGATTGAGATAATTACCACTAACCAGTTCACAAATCTTCTTAAGAAAATCACCATTGATACTATTTTTCTTATCCAAACAAAGCCATTTAAAATCTAGATCGTGGATCTTAAATCACAGTTTACAACCCCGACTTCTTCTTCCATAGTGAAACTTGAGTTGTGTAAGCTCCTCGAGAACCCGTAACTCATTACGGTTTAAACCGGCTGCATGCTAGACAGTCCACTGTGTCCGGCCATACCTGGCTTCCCGCTGACTGCTTCCCACTGTTCAAGCCAGCTGTGGGTTACACCTTTCTTTGAACGATCAAATCGGCTCGAAAAACCCTTTTTGCTACTTAATTTACGTGCTATTATTTCTAGAAAGCTGATTAGTCTGTCTAAGCCTCTTTCTGTTGCTAAAAGTCACGATCCTAATGTAATAGCATCACTTTCCGCGAAGCCCGTCATTGATGGTATTTTTAGCTACTGTAATGCCTTTAAACACACACATTGCATCGTTCTGCTTCAATTGTTTGCATTTCTTATGTTTTCTGCTTTTATTTTTGTCATCCATTTTGTCGCAATGGACTGTTAAAATAGTGACACAAAGAGAAAGAATCCTTTTCCCTAACGGCACCCACCAGAAACACACAGGAAGATTAGAAAATGTAAACACACCACGGCCATCTGGTTGCGGAATTTGAATCTAGGTCGGCATATCTGCACACTATTGAATTAAAACGACAACCATCGTCACTTACTTGTCAAAATCGGATTGAGGCCACTTACAGATACATAAGGCTCAATTCTATGATGATTCCGAGACCACATTGGTACAGTCAGTAGAAGTAGCCCCCCCCCCCCCCCCCAAATTAAATTCCTGAATTCCACAATCATAATCCTAATAATATAAGTTCATAGAGGTAGATCTAGACCATCTAAATGACAAATAAGAAGGAAAAATAACAAATCTGCAACGTTCAAAGTTGTATCTTTCAAATTACCAGAAACATCCAGATTGAGAAAGGAAAGTCACTGAGAAAATCAAAGAAACAATGCAAAATAAGTACCGGATTAGTTGTACCTTACAATTAAATTACAAATTTCATTTTTATGATAAATCAATTACTTCCACCAAATATCTGATAACTCCAAAGAGATATATGGCAGAAGCCACAAAAGTGGAGTTGTAAAGGACAAACAAGAAGTGTGTGTAAAAAAGTATCTCATAGAGCAGAGCGTGTGTGTGCTCGGTGTTGAGAGGGGACGGCAGCAGCATGTGGTGTGCGTGTTCAGCCGTGGACGCGTGAGGCAAAGCAAGAGAGAGAAAGAAAGAAATACGGCAACGCGGTTCACTTCATCACCACTCTGGGAAAAAAATGAATGCAAAGGGGTTGAACCTGATCCCTGCTCACGCTGATCTGCCTATTGACATAGCTGCCTTTTCCTTACACTTCAAAATATTTTGTTGGTTTTATGATTGTGGAATTTCTGATAATTTTGGAAGGATTTACATACTATGTTCCTCTCCACATCCATTGTAGAAAGCGGTTGGCGCCTTTTCGGACATATCATAAGACGAAAACGAAGATACCAGCCAACAAACCTATGGAGCTATATTTCACCAAATTCGGTGAACGGTTCAGAGGGAGGTCAGTAACGACATTATCAACAGCGATCAACAAAGAACTCTCCCAATTCGGTTCTGGCCTATCACTGAAAACAAAAGATCTCGAACATCTAAGATTACTTGCACAAGATCGAAAACGCTGGAATCTCCTCATTAAACAAATCGCAGAAGTTGCAGAGATCAGGATGCAAAAGCGTCCAAGTCAGCAAGTCATTTTTGTAAAATAAAGAGCAGTAATAGAAAAACCAGAGGAGCCAAAGAAAAAGGCTCAGATAAGCTGAATATCCGCCAGTCTTCAATGAGTCAAATAAATATAATCCCTGATACCACAACTTAAGTTCCTGGGAGGCAAATTCAAATACAAGAAAAAACAAAAATAGTTTTTTTATAACACAAACCTCATGAGATCTGAATTTAGAATCATCAAGCTTTCTAACGGCATATTTCATATCATTAAGGCGAAGAAATTCAACAACTCAGTCCCATCCCTAAACACATCAGCATAGCACACGTCCCCAGCCTCTCTCATATGATCCTTCAGATCTTGCCAGCTGCCACTTGGGGGAAGACCTTTAAGACAATAAAACAAAAGACATTCAAAACATTTTTTTTAGTTTAACTGGTTAAATTGGAATTTACTCTGTCCACCATTTGTGGTGATCTCAGGGTTAATTAATTAAAGAGGAAACAGCAAGATAAAAGTAAAAGATTAGAGCAGTCGTAGCACCCGCCAACCATTCAAAACATACTCATATTCCTTTTGATCACTATTAAGTCCTATGTAGATAGTTTTGTTCCTACAGTAGTCTCCGCCAAAATGCAAGACTCATCACAATGCACAGTTTCATCATGTAACCAAAATGCGTGATTTTTTTGTCACCCATGGATCGTGCATTTTGCAGGAGACTACTGTACTACATAAGAACATGATATATTATTATTGCATGCTCACATCAAGGAATACCTGTACTACAAGTCTCTTTTATTATCTGACATTACACCTTGCTACACATTTGGGGCAACATTACTTTCATATAAGTTTATAATAAGAAATATATAAAGAAGCAGAAAAATCTAGGAAGGTTTTTTTTTCTAGTAGATTTTAGAAGTTTTTAGAGAGCTAGGAACCCAATTTTAACCACATGCTGCAGAATCCAATGATGTTGAAGAAAAAATAAAAATAAAAAAAATAAAGTTCCTTCAAGACCCTTAAGGCCTATAGAGCTGGAGCTTATCCCAGTTTATATAGTGCGAAGCGGAACAAGTGACAATAATCACCTCCTGGCCAGGACGCTAGGCTGACACAGGTTTTACTCCCAAGCTAGTGCTTGTACCCATTTGCACCTGGGTAGAGTGGGGCAAATGCATGTTACGTGTCTTTCCCAAGGAACACAATGTCGGCCCTGGCTTTGTTAGGATTCGAACTCGGGACCTCATGATCCCCAGTCCGGCAGCCTAAACGTGTAATTAAATATGCGCTCCATTCGCTTTCCAGAGTCTTTACAAACGACAGCTGTTTGTACACATGAAATATATTGTATCACAATGACTCATAAGTGAGACTGGAAGGCCAACATAAATGGTTCTATAGTAGTTAAAGTTAACGTAGAGATAAATTGCACCTGAAACAAGGACCCTGAACTCAGTTCTCTGAGATGGTGGACCTCCTCTTCCGCCAAATCCACCTCGTCCTTTGAATCCACCACCTCTTCCACCCCCTGAACTGCTTCCTCTGGGAAATTCTACACGGAGAGTGTATCCATCATAGTTGTAGCCATTTCGACTTCTGACAGAATCTTCAGCATCCCTAATGGGGGAAAAAAGGATGATAAAAAATGACACCTGATTAAAGTTTTATTCAAACTTGACAATTAGTCTATTCATCACATATATAATAAACCTCAAATATGTAGTCTACATGTTTCATTGTTCTCAATTCTCAGCGTCATTCATTAATATCTGAGCTGACCGCTTCACCTGTAAAAATGTACGACAACCTTGCCGTAGGCTCACCTTGTGAATCTTATCAGGAGTTCTTAACTAAAAACGAAATAAAGCAACTCGAGAAATAACAAAACAAAGGAGAGAGACTCATATACACATGACAGAGAGAGAGAGAGAGAGAGAGAGAGAGAGAGAGAGAGAGAGAGAGAGAGAGAGAGAGAGAGAGAGAGAGAGAGAGAGAGAGAGAGAGAGAGAGAGAGAGAGAGAGAAAAAGAGAGAGAGAGAAAGAGAGAGAGAGAGAGAGAGAGAGAGAGAGAGAGAGAGAGAGAGAGAGAGAGAGAGAGAGAGAGAGAGAGAGAGAGAGAGAGAGAGAGAGAGAGATATCTGCAGATCAAATCATGCACACCACATCTAGATCTAAAGCTGAATTGTGAATCGTTACTACCTACCAGATTCATCTATAATTTGTCAAAACCAGGGGGATATTATGAAAACGACAAATACAGTAGTCTCCATCAAAATGTACGGTTCACGAGTGAGAAGACCAGGTGCATAATTGTCGTGTATATGAGTATGCATGGTTAACAAAGACCTAGATGATATACACACACGTGTATGACAGATTTTGTCACTGGTACGAGGCAAAAAGATGTTATCGTTTATTGTTCACAGAAATTGACTCTCTAAATGCAACAAATTGAAGACGGACTTACAAAAACTTGTTGCATTTTAAGCGAAGTCAAGCCAGCCATTGTTGCCTTTTGAGGGGGTAATTAGCAGTGTAAAATAAGGTTACATGAAAAAAACGTGCATTGTGATGAATTGTGTATTTTGGCGGAGACTACTGTAATAACAAGGTATTATCATTAGATGTCTAAATTTATAAATTATTCATTACAAAAACACAAAAGAATAGATCTATTCTTAATTTAACTGCAGTCACTAATGATGAAAATAGTGCCAGAATTTATTTGTCATTATAAAATTAAGTCTTGCTGAACCGAATTAATGATGAGCTGCTTTCGGGATAATCGCACTTTAGCACCACCAAGATTTCACCTTGGAACACGATTACAAACCCAGCTTATGCTCGATACTGAGCATGGCCTCGCTTGCCCTCTTTCACTCTCTCATGCTCCTTGGTCGCAAGAGCGCCGCGCGACGTAATATAAAGGGCCTCTGTCTGACTCATGCGTGTGTTCTCCAGTTGTCGCACTATTATTACTCCCACTTCAGCATCAGTGATAATAGTAAATGAAGTTGAAAATACATTGCGGTAGTGCTTAAGTGGAAGTAATAATAGGGAGAGCGACTTGGGCCAGGCAAGCGGGGTTTCAAGTCATCTTCATAGTATTATATCTGCCACTTTAGCACCGCTGACCATAGCCACAACAGTGGGAAATACACGGCGGTGCTAAAGTGGGAATAATATTAATGATATGATGAATGACTGTTGACTTTTTGTTGTGTTTGCATGCAGGGATGCAGTCCCCCCCTGAACCCCCCACAATTTCCTCAAGAAAGGGATATATACTGAGAAAAAAACCAATAAGGAGGTAAAATATTATTATTATTATTATTCCCCACCACCAGGAAACAAGAATTACGTTGGTCAGCTATTTTGAACAAGGCAGACACAAAGAGTATAATTATATTCATGGGAACACTGTTTCTTTTAATGCAGAAATTTCTCAAAAAGTTTACAATATATAAAAAAAAACAACTAACATCATTCTATGAACATTGACAAGAGGAACCTGTGTGCCAAATATGATACAAATCGTTTAGTAAATGGCGGAGGAGATAGAATTTTAGTGTGAAAAATAAAATAAAATAACACAAAACAAACGCTTCAGTTGTTGTAGCAGCCCCTTTACTCTTTCGACAGTCTCTGGCATTGTTACAAATGTAAAGAGGATTATAAATCTAGATTTACATGTGCACTGTTGAGAAAACAGGATGTCAAAATGACCAGTTTTTTGTTTTTTTCCTCTATAGAAATCATACGCTTGCGCGCGTGTTTACATACACACCACGACGCGCAATGCCTCTTACATCACGCAGCTATGGGTCGAAGCGACGAGAGATATCGGCAGAAACTAGGTCACCTTGGTGATGCCACATTCGGCGATTAACTGCCAATATACGGGTTTCACTGTCATTTTTTCAGTCAGTGTTAGAGAAATATTTAGTAAAAAAAAATGTATACGTCGTATGGACATTTTTTTTTGTCATGAACTTGTAGATAAATGGTCGTTCTACCCAAATATGCAAAGAACAGAAAATCAACCTTTTGGTCCCAAACTTGCCAGTCCAGGTGCCCCCCCCCCCCCCCCCCATTATGAATCTGAATAGCGGCGATGTCCATCCGTCATTAATGGAGGGTAGTGCCAAGGAACACCAAGTCATTGGGAGCTGGCAGTACAATGAGTTATTTAATTTCATGTTTTTGTATGCTGTCTGATCTGTACAAAACTAAAACTATTTCTGAGTATGAAATAGACAAAGTAAAAAGAGAGAGACAGACAAATTCCCATATGGCAGGTTTCACAAAAATGGGACCCAATGATAACTTGAACTCTTCAATTAATCTTTCTCAAAGCCTAATTGATGAATCTTCATAACATTTGGTCCATCTATAGCTTTGACATCGCAGATATAAAAAACATAATATTGAGAAATTTGCCTTCAATTTGTGTTTTGTGAATATTTTTGGGTGCGAACGTCAGCAATTGAGACTGCTGGCATTTCCCTCTTTTTAATAAGTCTACCTTAACTCAATCCCACCTACAGCACCCGTAGTCGCCCGTTAAGCTAGAGCCGTGCGCCTACCTAGATCGTCCATAGTCGCCCGGTGATGTAGCACTTTCGCTTTCGTTATTTCAAAGCTTTATAAATTCTCGTTCAATTATAATTTCACGAGACTTCCGTTGTTGCCATATCCGGGTATTTTAGGGCTTTTCCTTTCATTTGTTGCTTCATTGCGAAGCTATCCTCGCTTGAATTTACACGCAATTTTTTCTACCAAAATCGACCTCGCGCTTTACAATGGGCACCTGTTGAATTTGTACCGTAATGTAACGGATGATGGAGACCTACACGGTCACGATTATAATCCTTTAACTTTGAATTTAAATGAAGAAGATGAAGAAATGTAGATCCACCGGACATTGATGCCGATCTCGTAGTTGAGAAGCGAAGATGATGAGGACGACGAGGGGAGTGGTGAAGGAGAAGTAGATCTACGTCATAATCTTGAATGGACGGCGTTGGATGATCTAAACAACGCAGAAAGGCCTAGGGTTAATCACTTTGATGAGGTGGGGGAATATTAGATATTATATTTATTCATTAATGGATTTATTGACTGTGGCCTGGACTGTTTGGACTAAGTACTATTATATATAAATTAATGATTCCTTCCTCTGGATTGTGTTCTTGTGGACTTGGTTTGTTTTTTCGCTTTTTGGTAATTGATAGATTATAATTGTGCATGTGTGATTGATGAGATTTTTGGGGCAGGGGGATATTTTTTATTCATTCTTGGATTTATTGACATTGGACTGGACTGTTTATGAACTTTGTGTGTTATTATATTACTGATTCCCTCCTCTGGATTGTGCTAATTGGACTTACCCATGCAAGGCTTCTTGTGGTCTTTCTTGATTTTTTTTCGCTTTTGGTCAGTTTGAAATTTTTTTTAGCAAGTAATTCTTTTTTTTTCAACTCTTATTTTTATATGGAAATAAAACTTTAGTCTTCTAGGAATTTTTTGCAGTTTATGTCATATCTTTATCATGTCTGGGTGCCTGTCTGTATTGATTTTTTAAAAAGTTTGTCAAAATTGTGGAAGAGTTATTTCCCTTGTGTTAGGTACAGGGGTAGATTCAGGGAGTGGGGCTTAGGTGGGATTGAGTTAAGGTAGGTGAGGTCAACGACCTTTTATTATTTTCCTTTAATTCCATGTGAAAGAGAATTGTTCAAACAAAATTTGACCAGATCTAATTTTCTAAAATCTTTTGCAGTGCTCATGTGAGGCAGGTTTCAGATTTCAGGTATTATGTAACAATTGTGGCCTACAAATGAACACAGAGTAAGAGCTGAAAAAAAAGTTGAAAAATACGTAGAAGCGCCATTTTATGATCTGGAGTGAAAGAAAAACGTATTCCTACGGCCATTTATCCTGTAAAAGACACGAAAAAAATCATAGATAACTCTAAATGAGAATATCATGAGACAACTAGCGATCTGCGTGACCTTACGTCCGTACAAAAAAATGTTTTTTTCAATCTGGGATCTATAACAGTAATATCGTGTCGAGCTATTTTCCCGTTGTTCATCTTGTGTTAGACTATTGAGAAATCATGAAATTTTTGTTTTTAAATTGTCCGGCCGGCTTTGTGGAATATAAGTTATGCCGCTAAACTGAAAAACATGACATTTAAAAGCCAATTTACTCGCCTTACAGTCCTTTGCTATCTCTTAAAGTCATCTGGAATCTTCAAGTTCTAAGCTATAGCATGGTATATAACACTTGTAAGAAATATAACATGCACATTTTGACAAAAGAGGGAAATGGGGATGGACCATTTTGTGAAACCTGCCATCTAAACCTCTCCAACTCCATGCACACCACATTCAATTGTATTCCTTTATTTACATTATATGAATTGTATTAGTGTCTGGACAGTTCTCAACTTTAAAATAAGTCTCCCCCCCCCAAAAGCCCCTTTGGTTCTCTCTCTCTGTTTTCTTTCTTCCTAATGATTCTTCCAATCCATTATTAATCATTAGGCTAAATACTTAGGCCTAATTAGGGAAGTGAGTAATAAATCTAAACTCCTAGATAATTGTCCGTGTAGAATGACCTTGTCTAATGTTTATATTAGAAGCTACAATAAAGATCTAAATTTCTATGATATCAACAACGAGGTCTGTGAATAAATCAGGATCTAGATTCCTGATTATGTTCACTATTTAACTGGTCTTGCCGGCCACTTACCTTGGATCTTCAAACTCGACAAAAGCAAACGGAGGTCCCCGACGGTTTTTTAAATCGATGTAGGTTATTTTACCATATTTGTAAAACAAATCGTCAATATCTTTACTTCTAATATCTGGGGGAGATTTCCTACATAAATTCTATTGTCCCGGGATGACATATCACGAGATGACATGATTGAAATTTGTAACAGTTGATCACAAGATATAGAAGACGGATCAAGATGGCGACGATCTTTCAGCATTCATCGGAGAAGTTTTCGCTTGTCTTCGGCTTCGGTATCGAATCGGTATTTTGAACCTATCGGTTTCAAAATCGATTCCTGGCTGAAATCTGCGGCTTTGACAACAAGTTTTCTCTGTCTTTGTCTGTCTGTCTGTCTGTCAGTCTATCAGTCTGTCTGTCTGTCTGTCTGTCTCTCTCTCTCTCTACCTTCTCTCTCTCTCCACCCCTTCTCTCTCTCTCTCTCTGTCTGTCTGTCTGTCTGTCTCTCTCTCTCTCTCTCTCTCTCTCTCTCTCTCTCTCTCTCTCTCTCTCTCTCTCTCTCTCTCTCTCTCTCTCTATCTCTCTATCTATCTATCTATCTATCTATCTATCTCTCTATCTATCTCTCTCACTCTTTCTCTCTCTCTCTCTCTCTCTTGTGTTTTCACAGAGTTCAAAGACTGCTGTGTCATGTCTTATTATTATAAATATGCTGGGTGTCAATGTCACTTCATGTGGTCAACGTTTTTACGGGGTTTTTTTTTATATAAAGATAGATTTATAGTCCGCATCCCTGCATAAGTGCAGGCTCACCAGGTGCGCATCATAACTTCGTTTTTTTACATCATGTTAAGTTCAAATTTTGCGCAGTTCTTTAAAAGCTCATGTCGCAAATGTAATAAGTATTTTTTTCAAAAATTTTGAGCTCGAGAAAAAATAACTTTTCTTCATAACATTTCCAAAAAAGAAAGTGACCATTACGCTTCTAATTTTACAAGGTCTACAGCCTAAGTTTGTATTTCATGTCATTCTTAAAAGTAAATTCATACCGGTACTGTCCTTAAAGGCCACATAATCATCTTCTTCGTCTTCATCATCGTCTTCTTCAGATTCAGACTAAAATGTTTTTATTCTTCAGCTGTAAGTAATGAATTTGCTAAGATTAAACGAAGTGTTGCAATAAAACAATTATTTATATAATGTTCTTAAACGGTTTTATTGATGCCGACCGACGAGATGCCACGAAAATGGTTAGTGAATACTTTTCAAACTCGGTGTTTACTGTATAACCTTGATTTTTAGAAAATATAACATTATCTATGAAATATACAGTTTTATGAAAGGATTTTTGTTATCCTACGTTGAAAATGAACGACAAAATATAGCCATTATTGCGACACGTAAGTAATTTAAGTAAGTGTGAAAAACTTGAACAGGAAACGACGTACCCGGTACATGTAATAGGAACAAGATAACCCCCCCCCCCCCAAAAAAACAAACAAAAACAAACAACAAAACAAAACAAAAAACCCCAACAATAACAACAACGCTATCCATAATCAGTGTAATTGACTATAGTGGCCTCCTCAAACTCAAATTATGTGCTATCTACTAGTATCTACCGCCTATTAACATCCATACTGCATAAACTTTGGACGATACTGATTGTGTCACCGCAAGAAGACCATAAAATGAATGATGCAACTAGAAAGCCTCGGTGCAATTTGATTACTGACCACGTGACTGACAGGGACAGAAACAATCAGCAACAAGATTGATTAAACATTTAGTGTGCTAAGGGAATGAGGAGATATGGGGTTGAGGTTAACCAGGACATAAATATAAGGCATTATTGTCAGGCACATCGTTTCCCTAATTAATGTCACGGGAAATCAGTTCTGTTCTTCTCAAATAAACATTATTTCCTGTTGCCTACAATAGCACCAGCTTTGCGCATTACTGGGGGGGGGGGGGGGGGGGGTTCTGCTAAGAAGAACCTTAATGCTCCACCCCTTCCACCATCGCCGTAGAACACGTGATACAACGACATAAAAGTGTCTTGGTTTATTATTATTGATGTCTGCAGGTGAAGGTCAGGGCCATAACGATAAGGGTTTGAAATTGTTCTCTCGTTTGCACGAAAGTATGGATAGAGCTGCAAAAATTAATAATTTGTAAAAATGTAAGATAAGATAAGATAATCTTTACTCGTCCTTTTTGGAATTTTTTGAAAGTCACAATTCATTTAATGATATATCACGAACAAAATATAAATGTAAGTTTTCTGTCAGCGATATTGTAAACCAACGAAAATACCAGCGATTCAAATTAAATCTTCTACCATGATATTACATTGTATAATTTAAAAAAAAAGTATAGATCAGCAACTCCGACACAACTATAAAAGGTATTGCTGTTTTTTATTTTAAAAAAAGCATAGATCAAACTCCGACACAACTATAAATGGTATTGCTGTTTTTATTTTTTAAAAAGCATAGATCAGCAACTCCGACACAACTATAAATGGTATTGCTGTTTTTATTTTTAAAAAGCATAGATCAATCCTACACAACTATAAATGGTATTGCTGTTTTTATTTTTAAAAAAGCATAGATCAAACTCCGACACAATTATAAATGGTATTGCTGTTTTTATAATAATAAAAAAAGAAAGAAAAGAAAACGGAAGAAGAAAAGACAAGTGATTTGGAAGATTTTTTTTCTGTCAATGAAAACGAAGAAAAGATTGGCGATTCAGGTACAACTTTCTACCAATGACCTTTATAAATACAGTCAAGACCAATGTGTCACATAAAATCTGTATCAATGACATAAAAAAAGAGAAAAGATCGGGGATTCAGATGCAGGTTTTGTATTAAAGACTTTATTAAAAAAAACAACAGCGATTTAAATAAGCATCAGGCCTAACACTATTAATATGATCTGTCGGACGCGCATCATTCATGAAACACATACGACACTACCAAAAGGGTATCACTATCACACTCTTCCACTCTTTGTGAACAAAGAAATAAAAAGGAAGAAAGTCTCTCCACGGCTCTGTCTGGCTATTTGTCCTTGTATATTTGTTTGTCTGTCGTTTTGCCTCTCTCTCTCTCTCTCTCTCTCTCTCTCTCTCTCTCTCTCTCTCTCTCTCTCTCTCTCTCTCTCTCTCTCTCTCTCTCTCTCTCTCTCTCTCTCTCCTCCTCTCTCTCTCTCCCTTCTCTCTCCCCCTCCTCTCTCTCTCTCCCCCTCTCTCTCTCTCTCTCTCTCTCTCCCTCTCTCTCTCTCTCTCTCTCTCTCTCTCTCTCTCTCTCTCTCTCTCTCTCTCTCTCTCTCTCTCTCCCCATCCACATCTTTTTTTTAATCTGTGTCACTGTCTCTGTTTGTTTATCGGTCTCTATCTCTCTCCTCTACAATCTGGTGCTTTTATTTCGTTTGTTAGTGTGTTGAGTTGTATTTTCTCTGTCTATCTATGTCAGTTTCTTTTTCTCCTTCAATTTTGTCTTTTCCAAATTTCCATAAATTCGACATTACTAGATTTAATATTATTTGTAACTACTTTTTGTCGTCGAAGCAAGGAAAATTAAGTTTGATATGGAGACAAACAACAAATTGTTGAGAACTAATCCATTCATATACATGTAGTATGGATTATCATCTGCACAGTCAAAGAAGTAAACAAACATCATGCTTTTCAATTTGCTTTTATATGAGTTTATGCACTGCGACAAAGATACTGGGACCAGTAGTATAGTTGACCACAGGGGCGTGTTTTGCTTGGTATTTTTGTGCCTGGAATAGCCTATAAAATATTCTATTACACCGAGAAGGAACTATTTTCATTTCTTAGCAATACACCCATCACATCAACTTCCTTTACTAAACACACACACACACACACACACACACACACACACACACACAGCGTTACGGTGTTTTACAACTCCTCCCCATCTGTAGGGCCATTGGTAACGTCACGCACGCAGCCGTATGCTTCTCCCACTCTTCTTCTCTCTCTCTCTCTCTCTCTCTCTCTCTCTCTCTCTCTCTCTCTCTCTCTCTCTCTCTCTCTCTCTCTCTCTCTTTCTTCTGAGACCCGTGGTTCCCTTACGAAATGAACCAAGTGAGTTTAATTAACTGTAAAAAAATATTCACAGAATAAGGTTAAAAGGTCGTGCCATTGCCTTCTTCAATGAACAATAAACTCAAATTTTGGAACCAGACACCAACCTGTCCTCCAGCTGGTGAGGCCTGGCGTGCGCGCAGTTCCCGCTGGTCGACGATATCTATTTTTATTTCGATTCAAGCCGTCGGTGTTTGGAAGCTAGGTTCAAGTCAACATGCTGATACATATTAATGCGTGTTGCGCTCTCTCTCTCTCTCTATGCATGTCTGTCTGTCTCTCCGTCTCTGTCTCTCTCTCCCTCTTTCTGTCTCTCTCGTTCTCTCCCTCACTTCATCCCTCTCTCTGTTATTAAGTTTGCGGACTTGGCGAGCATAAATTGTCTTCAAACAATAACGTAAGTACAAATACTCTAACGCTATTACTATAATGATTTATATCAGTTGTCTAAAAGTATGATATTGGGACAGTATTCTATCGTGGCATCACCTGAAGTATTTGTTACACCATGCCTCTGGTTAACCACAATCAGCGCTTTCTCGTACGCGAGTTTTTCAACAAATCGTTTTCATTTTCTCCAGTCAGCAAAACAAAAGAGATAGCCCTGGATATAGTTACATACGTGTATGTTTGAGACGATTTTACTACTTTCAAACGTCATGAACTCAGCATAAAAAAGCTTAACATGTAAACAGAAAGTACGTGCTGCATTTACTAAGCTATATGTGTGTAACAAAAAAGCAACCAATAATTATTGTCTTGGCAAAAGCAACGCCGTGATAAAGCCTTGCCTTGGCCCAACAAGCTTTTCGATCTGGGATTCGTTCGTCCTACAAAAGTTATGCTCGATTCTCTGTTACACATTATCAGAGATTTTTGGAACGATTGGAACTTTTCTATCTCCTTTATTGAGAGTTCTCTACGAGTGCGCCAACTTTCGATTTTCCGTCTTCAAAGGTTTTGATGAGGCTGTCAACAATATTAACGTTTGTTGATATCAAACTTCGGCAACAGAGAGATGGAACACAAGTCGATGAAAATATCGGGGATATCGGTTTCATTTCCATGTAAACCGTATCCGTCACAATTGAGCATGATGGATAAGGTAGGCTTCCCAGAATATATAGTATCTAGAGATCGAAAAATATGACAAGTCAGACAAGACAAGGTTCGGGGGGGGGGGGGGGGGGGGTCAAAGCTACAGTTACTTAGGAGTAATGGTTAACTCAGAGGGAAAACTAAGAGAAGAAATCAGCCAGAGAATCTAAAAAAGGCAAGTGCAATATATAACCATCTAGGAAAGGCATTTGTAGGTAAACAAGAATTGTCAACAAAAACCAAAATGGCAGTTTACAACACAGTTTATTGTCCTATTCTCCTCTATGGAAGTGGAACCTGGACCTTAGACAGTAGGGAATACAGTTGAGTGTAGGCAGCCGAAATGAAATATCTAAGAAGAGTAGTAGGGAAAATTAAAAGAGACAAAATCAGAAACACAACAATAAGCAGATGGCATAAAAACTAAGATAGAAATGAATCAATTGAGATGGTTTGGGCATGTGAACAGAATGAATGACAATATAATAGCTAAATCAGTATTCAGTGCTAAAACTCAAGGTAAAAGACCAAAAGGCAGACCTCGGAGAAAGTGGGAAGAAGATATAAAAGAGGCATTAAAGCAAAGAAATTTAACTTTCACGGAAGGAAACAGAAAATGTCAGGACAGGGCAGCCTGGAGAAAGATCATTTCGGGCATCTAAAACTGATTAAAAGAAAGAAAGAAAGAAGCATGCATAATAATGAGGCATTTAGCTCCTGCTGCCAATCTGTCCCATGATATTGTGCGATTTCCCAGAAAGGTGGTAACTCTTTTGTGCGACTGTACTTTACCAGTGTTATTCATTGTATCTAGTATGGTGATAGCAAAAAAGTATACGCTGACAATTTAATGTTATCTATCTAAACCATAGATCTATAATATTATCTAGATACCACTTTCGGGCTTAGGATTTGTGCCAGTACTGCCACCGTACACCATCAAGACAAACGAGCAACCCTCACTCACGTTGTCGTGGTGTGCTGGTTATACTACACTAAGTTATGAGGCAAAACTGCACAATACTCCCCCTTCTCTCTCCCACCTCTCTTTCTTTCTCTCTTTCTCTCTCTCTCTCTTTCTCTTTCTCTCTCTCTCCCTCTCCATTTCTCTCTCTCTCCCTCTCCATTTCTCTCTCTCTATCCCTTTCTCTGTCTCCCTTTCTCTCTCTCTGTCTCTCTCTCTCTTTTTCCAATAAAAATAATGATGATGAAGATGGTCCTGATGAAGATGATTGAGAATGACAATGATAATAATAACAACAATAAATAAAGTATGATTTGGTCCTACATTTTCTATTCCTTGCGTGTCCTTTTTTCTTTGTTTCTGTAGTGGCCAAAATGTCTGCTTTAAAATTTTCCATTCTTCTGCGCATTCTAACTCTTTTCCATTTACTACCCTAATATTCTATGTTTCAAAAATCACAGTCCATGTTCATGTTCAGAGTTGTCTTCGAAAGTTCAAGTCTGGTATATTATATTTATTTCTCTGAATCAGTTTATTTTGGATATAAGCAGGTGTTTAGCCCACTGTACCCAAGGTAGATAGTGGGGCTGCCACCTTGAGGCCCACTACCGGGCTTTGTATTTTCTGTCATGGTTAACTCCCTTAGCCTTTGGTCACCCAAGACCAGCCTGCAAGGCAGCAGGTTGTTATTTTATGTCAGGGTTCATGCTCTTAGCCTTTGGTCAACCAAGACCGGTCTGCAAGGCAATAGGTTGTTTTCTATCAGGGTTAACTCTCTTAGCCTTTGGTCGGCAAAGACCTGCCTGTAAGGCAGCAGGAGACTCGTGGAGGGCGGGACTTGCTAATCCCCGTACAGGTGCTTACCTGTCCACTGCCCGGTTCCTCAATACTTTCCCATAGAATGTGAAACTGTGCATCGATGTAACTCAGTGCAAGCAAAGAAAATAGATATTCAATTGAGTAAAATAGGAATGCGTAGAATGTTCTGCACTACTACTTTACTATTTCTATTTTTTTTTTTTTATTATCCTTACTAGTGGTCATCCTGTTCCTTCTCCGTCTTTTCTCTTATTATTAATAATGATAGTCACCACAGATGTTATCATTATCATTTACATTATTAGAATGATTGTTAACAAGAGTAGAAATGGTAATAGTTTATACTGCTTTTGTAAACTAACATTATTTTTTATGAATAACGATGTGATATACTCACTGTCCTCTTATTTTACTATAATAATATTAATAAACTAAGGATTCAGGCTCCACGCAAAAGTTACCACTTGTTTGCATATATACATATTTACCATTTGTAAATTCTATGCCCCTCCCGATCACCACCACCACCACACACACATACACACAAGACGACCTTCCTTGTTTGCTTTAAATCTAAAAAATATGTACATTTATTGTTAAATTCTTGTCTTGTTTATATTTCTTTCTTTAATTTTGATAATTATAGGTTATTAAAGGGATTGATCGACGACAGAATTGTTTGCTCGAGAGCCCAACTGGAAGTGGAAAAAGCTTAGCATTGCTTTGTTCATCTCTAGCATGGCAAGCTGAAGAGAAAGGTTTGGAAAGAAATTGCTTGGTTTTTTAAGTAACATTTCAAGACAATTGGTGTAGAATTGTGAAACTTACTGAATCTTCAGACTTTATGTCAGGTAACTGAAATTTACGGGCTGTCAATCCAACACTGTTTGTTGCTGCAATAAAAATGAAAAATGAAATCTTTTATTTTCATTTAAAAATTATATTTTGTCACCTTCAGTTTTCCCCAATATTATCTATGGTATGTCTTTGACATGGTTAATGTTTCTATGGTATGTTGACATCACATTTATTTTCATTTAAAAATTATATTTTGGTATGTTGAAAAATGTTATCTATGATATGTTATCTTATGATTATTATTTTTCTTTCTTCAGTGAAGAAAGAAAAGATCTATGGAAGTTATCTATGAGACTATTGAAAAGTTATCTATGGTATGTTGATATGGTATGTTGACTTACAATGTTACAATACATTATCTATGGTATGTTGACTTACAATGTTATCTATGGTATGTTGACATACAATGTTATCTATGGTATGTTGACATACAATGTTATCTATGGTATGTTGACATACAATGTTATCTATGGTATGTTGACATACAAAGTTATCTATGGTATGTTGACATACAATGTTATCTATGGTATGTTGACATACAATGTTATCTATGGTATGTTGACATACAATGTTATCTATGGTATGTTGACATACAATGTTATCTATGGTATGTTGACATACAATGTTATCTATGGTATGTTGACATACAATGTTATCTATGGTATGTTGACTATACAATGTTATCTATGGTATGTTGACATATATGGTATGTTGACTTACAATGTTATCTATGGTATGTTATCTATGGTATGTTGACATACAATGTTATCAATGTTATCTATGGTATGTTGACATACAATGTTATCTATGGTATGTTGACATACAATTATCTATGTTATCTATCTATGGTATGTTGACATACAATGTTATCTATGGTATGTTGACATACAATGTTATCTATGGTATGTTGACTTACAATGTTGACATACAATGTTATCTATGGTATGTTGACATACAATGTTATCTATGGTATGTTGACATACAATGTTATCTATGGTATGTTGACATACAATGTTATCTATGGTATGTTGACATACAATGTTATCTATGGTATGTTGACATACAATGTTATCTATGGTATGTTGACATACAATGTTATCTATGGTTGACATGTTATCTATGATGTTGACATACAATGTTATCTATGGTATGTTGACACAATGTTACTATTGTATGTTGACATACAATGCCATCTATGGTATGTTGACATACAATGTTATCTATGGTATGTTGACATTATCTATGGTATGTTGACATACAATGTTATCTATGGTATGTTGACATTATGTTATCTATGGTATGTTGACATATATGTTATCTATGACATTGACAATGTTATCTATGGTATGTTGACATACTATGGTATGTTGACATACAATGTTATCTATGGTATGTTGACATACAATGTTATCTATGGTATGTTGACATACAATGTTATCTATGGTATGTTGACATACAATGTTATCTATGGTATGTTGACATACAATGTTATCTATGGTATGTTGACATACAATGTTATCTATGGTATGTTGACATACAATGTTATCTATGGTATGTTGACATACAATGTTATCTATGGTATGTTGACATACAATGTTATCTATGGTATGTTGACATACAATGTTATCTATGGTATGTTGACATACAATGTTATCTATGTATACATCAATGCCATCTATGGTATGTTGACATACAATGTTATCTATGGTATGTTGACATACAATGTTATCTATGGTATGTTGACATACAATGTTATCTATGGTATGTTGACATACAATGTATGTTGACATACAATGTTATCTATGGTATGTTGACATACATGTTATCTATGGTATGTTGACATACAATGTTATCTATGGTATGTTGACATACAATGTTATCTATGATATGTTGACATACAATGTCTATGGTATGTTGACATACTATCTGCTGTCTATGGTATTGACATACAATGTATGACATACAATGTTATCTATGGTATGTTGACATACAGTGTTATCTATGGTATGTTGACATACAATGTTATCTATGGTATGTTGACATACAATGTTATCTATGATATGTTGACATACATGTTGACATACAGTGTTAACTTTGTCCCAAGTAAATTGGAATTCATGTCTTCTTCTTCATAACAACCGACCAACTCAATTCTTGAGTACTACTTTAATTTTATTTAACCGCAAAATATTAATCCAATTTTCGTTTTAAAGTGATATGTTTAATTCTGTTTTTTAAAGTCTTCATGTTATTGCTGTCGTAGTGTTGTGAGTTTGTAAACGTGATGGCACTGGTTCAAAACTCTTGACTGGTCCAGGTGATTTTTTCCACGACATTGTACTATTAGGAAAGCTATTTCACTCTGCTTTTCTCACTTTAATCAGGTGGGAATGAGTGCCCAGCTATAGGAAAGATCTTGTCAAAGTGTTAGTACAAAGTGCCTAACAGGCTGTTGTACTGTATACTCCCCAGGAGTTGAGAGAGACTTTGAATAAAATGGCCTGCTGGGGGATAAATAATGTACAGTCGGTGAGCCTGCAATTGTGCGAGGATATAACCTATAAATCTATCTTTATCTTTTGTTTTTTGAGTTGATCAAAATGCAACTTTACTAAAATGCTTGTATCCTGAAGACTGTCATTTGGCAATCACTTCTGTCTGTATGCAAGGATCGTAATATATTTCCATGTTCACATGTTTTAAACATTTATTTTAAAAAAAGTTCCGTTATAAATTCAAGTCGTCTGAGAACAGACTGATTGTAAAGTGAGTGACTCCTTAATCCTAAGCATTTTAAAGAAAATGGCTAAAAAAAAGAGGAAAAAAACAAACCCTCAAGTTCTTTCCCTAAATACCCGTCTCCTCCTCCTCCATTTACGGTTCAATTCCAGAAAAAGCTAAATATTTCAGGGCCTAGGGAGGCTGATTATGGCAGTCGTCTTTGAATGACGACTAAGAGGGCTCGACACCTCATGGATTGAAGGGTGACTGAGAAATCAACCAACTAGAAAGCTCAAATTGAAACCAGATCTTTGAAAGCAGAAGTTTTACTGTTTTTTCTCAAAATGTTTAAATGTGACTGAGGCATCTATGTTATATAACTGACCATATGTAATATCGTCATTTCAGCTTTGTGCACTTGTGACTGTCACAAGGAGATCGTCACTCCAAACAATGAAATTTCAAAACTTTCCGCTAAGGAGAGACAAAGCGGGAGAGAGATGAAGGGGCTGTGAAAACTGGTAAGTGTGAGTTATGAGAAAACTGTAACCCTTTCCATATTCATACAGACATGGTAACGCTTAAATGGGTCATTTCAATAATGTGCCAAAGTCCCGATTATGTTATTTAGAGAAAAATGCCAAAAACACCATGGATTTTGGCACTGTTGGCTTTGGGAATTACAAGTTTCAAACGGCTGTAAACGTGATGTATTTTCATCACATCATTTTCACACTTTTCAGGAAGCATGATTTCCTTATATTCCCTAGGATTATCTGTCTGTCTTGTTTTTCACGAAAACGGACATAAGCACATTATTGAATTGACCACTTCAATTTTCAAATGTTTTTATTAATGATATCAGAAAAATACAATAACAAGTCGGCATCCTTTTTTAAAAATCTGTTTTTATTTCATTCATCGTTTCAGAGGGTGAGACAGCCATTTGTGTTGATGACGAAGATGATTTTTCGATCAGACAGTTATCACTTTAACAAAGCATCGGTAAGAAATGCAATTGTTTTTCTTTTTTTGCACTCTGATTTTCTTTTTCCTTCATGCAGGGTGTTCAGCAAAGTCGGAAATATGTCGGATTTTTCATACCTAGGTCGGTAAGGTCGGAAATGGTCGGAAATTGTTGTCTTGGGTAGGAAATCAAGTAGGAAATGGGGTTCAGGTTGTAAAAACAGGTTTCCCATGCATCAGAGAAATCCTTGAAAACAAAAAAAATGTTTCCCGGTCGAGAAAATACCAGGGGAAATGATATATATTCATGCACATACTGTCCTGCAAAAATACTAGGGAAGAAGATAGTGTGTGTGTGTGTCTTCTCTTACAATTATCTCAAAACTTTCTGATTGCAATTTCAGGAAAACGGATCTCTCATTGATGTGATTTTATTGTATTCCTTTATTGTTTTTTCCCTGTCATTATTTTGTTTTTGTACGTTCTTTGCAATCATGTCGATGGTGCAAATCTCAAACCATGTAAGTCCAATTTTGGATATTTTGAGAAAATCAAAGAAAAAGATGTTGCACATTTTAATCTATTTTCACAGATATACACGGTATGCAAATGTCAAAAACTAGACCCAACAGGGATACGCGGATTGCTTGTATGGTTAGTAAACAGATTTCTATCAGTTCTTGTGCCAATGGAATTCTAACTAGGTGAAGGGTGTTGCTAATTTTAGACTTACATGGTTTGATGCACTTTCACCGTCGATACTGTACTCATAGGTATGAAGTTTTCAAAACAAATTTTAAAGAGCAAGTAAAAATGTTCATATAACTATAACCATTTCCTCTTTTAGTCGACGTCAGAGGACAAGAATTCCTGTAGAAAGCACATAACTATTTCTTATGAGGAAGACCAACAAGCTACAAAGAAAGAAGGTGTTTTCATTTCCGAGGATGTAAATGGCAGGAAACAAGAAGAGACATCTGGCAACAAAATCAGCAGCTCTTGCGTCCTATGCCCCTGTAGCCCTGACAACAAACCCACCAGAAAGTGAGAGAACAGTTTTAGTTTTTTTTTGTTTTTTTTTGTGTGACTTACAGTACAAGCAGAACTGGAATGAAATTAGATGCACAGATAAAGAAGAATCTATGTCAATGTATAATAGTAGACACATAATTTTTAAAAATTTAATGAATTACTTACAACAACTTACTTACAAGAGTTCGAGGTGACTGAGACGAACATGTTGCGGTTCTCCTTGGGTGTGTCAAGGTTAAATAAGATCCGAGGGAAAACCAAAGTAAGTAGGCTAGGGAAGGCAAATTGAGATGGTATGGACACGTAAAGAGAAGGATATGGAATATATTGGACAGAAGATGTTGCGGATGGACGTACCGAGCAGGAGGAAGAGGGGAAGACCAAAATGAAGGTATACAGATAGGATGTAGAAAGACATGAAGATCGTTGGTGCAAGAGTTGGGGACGAACAGCATAAGACAAGGTTGAGAAAGATGATCTGCTCTATCGACCACAGAACGTGGGAAAAGATGAAGAAGAAGATGAATTACTTACAACACTAATTCATGGTTTGGCAACCTTTCTTTCTTCTTTCATTGTTCTTGGGGTTAATTTCTTTTCTTTTCCCATCTCCTTTTGAGAAAAAAAGAAATATGGTTTTGTATGCTCTAATATTTTGTCTCTTTTTGTATTGTACTTAAAAATAATATTCCCACCCCACCCTCCTCTCCTCCTTTGTTTTTTTCTTCCATTTTCATGTACTAGGTTACCAAAGATTTACTTTGGTACTAGAACACACAAACAAGTTGCTCAGATTGTTAGAGAGTTGAGGAAGACCAGCTATCAACATGTAAAGTGAGTGAACTCATTGAGGGAAATTTATTCAATTCATTACACGTTTATAAGGGAAGGAAATGACATTGAATAACATTAAAGCCTCATAGGAACAATTACGAGACAAGAGAATCGTGGCCTCCACGGGGATTGAACCCGTGGACCTCTGCGTCGGCACCCGTCGCCTCACCATGAAAAGAAAGCGTGCTCCAACCGAGCTAACTACGCTTTGTCTATTCCTTGTATTTGTTTCATCTTTGTCCCTATGGGGCTTTTGATATTATTCAATGTCATTTCCGCTTTCGACATGCCCCATTGCCTCACTGTTTGTCTTTATACTTTTATAGTCACGCATCTTTCTCCTCTTATATTCATTTTACACTGATGCAATGCACCTTCGCATTCTTTGATGAAATTTATGTCTCTTATTGATCGAGGAAAATTGAAGCTATTGTTACAGAGACCAAAATCAACCCATTAACACCTCAAATCAAAATAAATCCAATCGCTCAAAAGATCCATTTAATTTATGGGTCATGAAGATATAAAAGATCATTCTTACCATCATCTGTAAAATCATTATCACTACCGTCACCAACAGCATTATGATCACCGCTCTTTTGAAATAGTGTTTACGTGTATTAGAACATTTTTATTATTTTGTATGTTATATCATACATATATTAATCACATAATCCTTAAAGGTGCGCCAGCTGTTTGCGTGTGAAGAATAATTTATGTATATTGTGAAAGTGTGTTGTATTTCATATTATATTAAAGGTATTGTAACATCAAAACAATGTGCCACTTTTTGGACAATAAAGTTGTATCTTATCTTATCTTATCTTATCTTATCTGTAAGTCATATCAGTGGCGTCGATGGACGAGTGGTTAGGCTGCCAGACTTTGGATTATGAGGTTCAGGGGTTGAATCCTAGTAAAGGTAGGTTCAACGTTGTGTTCCCTGGGAAAGACACTTAATAAAATAATGGATTTTCCCTACTCAACCCCAGGTGCAAATGGGTACAAGCACCAGCTTGGGAGTAAAAACTTACATCAGATGCGTCCTGTCCAGGAGGTGATTATTATCCCCTGTTCCATTCTATGCTATAGAAAGAGGATAGCTCCAGTTCTATGGGCCATAGTGTCCCTGAAAGAACTTAGATATCATATCAAATTTTGTTTTTCTTATGAGTAAAGGTCCTACGTTGTCTTCAAATCTTGAGTCAATCTCAAAAATCAATGATGTTCATACATTACCTTTAGTAAAGTTCCTTTAAGGCCATTGCAGCCTATAGATCCGGAGCTTGTCTCGGTTTCTGTAGCATTAAGTGGAACAGGTGATAATAAACACTTCTCAGATACGACTCTAGTCTAATGAAGGTTTTTACTCCCAAACTAGTGCTTGTACTCATTTACACTTGGGTCGAGTGGGGAAAATATGTGTTAAGTGTCTTTCCCAAGGAACACAACGTCGGACTTGTCTTTGCAAGGATTCCTTCCAGGGACTTCATGATCCCAAGTCCAGGAGGGAGGGAGAAAGTCAATCAAGTTTGGAACAAAGTGCGACAAATATTTTTTTTATGCAACAATTTTCCGTTATCGTTCTTCTGTAAATATAAATATATTTTTTTTTTCACAGAATGACAATTCTAGGCAGCAGGGAACATACATGTATACACCATGAGGTTTCCAAAATGAAGAACAAAAATGAAGGCTGCAAAGAACTGTTGAATGTAATTTTTTTTATTTGATTTGGTTTACTCATATCTAGGCAAACTATTGTGATCTTGGGGGGGGGGGGGTTGGTAGGACATCTTAAATTTTGCCCGGACTGCCCTGTTAACGGCAAAGGGATCTTTCATGTGCCCAGAGTGTTGTGATCTACATGAAACTTAGTTTTTATTGTCTGTCTCCGATGGGACTAGGTGTTAATTCACCTACCTGGACCAGGGAGTAGATTTTACTTGAAAAATTGAACCCACGACCTTTTGGTTGAGAGGCTGACACTTTGCTTCTGGACCACTGAGTCCCGTAATTTTTTATTATTACCTCATTAAGCATTTGTAGACAACGTAGAATATTAAAAATACAACAATGTGTATGAGAGATTATGCCAGGCATTTGGTACATAGGCACTAATATATCTGTACCCCGTCCACATGTATGTCTAGTATTATCCTGTGAAACAGTTTATTTTTGTATTTTTGGAATAGGTCTTAGGTGGGAGAGGGACCGTTTTTATTGGTGAAGTGATGAAGTAGGAAATTATATTGAATGTTGAGGCCTTATATGATGGAGGTTTTGTCAATGTAATCTATTTATTGTATTGTATTCTCATTTATATCAAATCACACCATATCATGTTCGAGGTTAGATAGGTCATTTGACCTTTAATTGCCCCATAAATCTTAATTCAATCATGGAGCTTTAAAAATGATTGCACCTACAATAATCAATCAGGACAATGCACATTCATTCATATGCAAATATTTTAATTTATAGAGCTCGATATCAATGGCATTTTAAAAAGAATTAATACTTTTTTAATTGTTTGTTTTGAACTAAATTGTTCCATGTTTTAACATGTTCATAGGGTCCAGGTTGTCCATTAAAGGACCACGCACAGCGCTATACGTCCCACGAAGTAATAAAAAATCAGGGACTCGATTCTGCATGGGATCTGGAAGATTTGATTGGTTTGTGTCGGCCTAAGAAGGTGAGTTTCGCTATTTGTAATTTCACTGATAAAAAGGAAGAAAACTGCAGTAGGTCGATAACTAGTGAAGAGGAATATAGAACAGTAATGAAAGGCCCAATAGAAAGAAAACGAGACAGAACAGAGAAATTTTGGGGTGGCCCACCCTTCATCAGCGACACAGAAATGGTGGTATAAGTAAAGTTCCTTAATGCCCAAAGAGCCGGAGCTTATCCTGGTTTCTATAGGCAGAACAGATGACAATAATCACCTCCTGGCCAGGATGCTAGTCTGCCACAGGTTTTTACTCCCCAACTAGTGCTTGTACCCATTTGCACCTGGGTAGAATGGGGAAAATGTGTGTTAAGTGTCTTTCCCAAGGAACACAACGGTCGAAACTGGCTTTGCTAGGATTCGAACTCGGGACTTCATGATCCCCAGGCCGGCAGCCAAACCGCTCGGCCACCGATGAAGGGTGGGCCATCCTAGAATTTCTTTGTTCTGCCCCGTATTTTTCTATTAGGCCTTTCATTACTATTCTATATTCCTCTTCACTCTTTTTGTAATTTCACTGCGTGATAGATTTTGAAAAAAGTGTGTGGGTGGACTCTTATTTCTGCTGATCAATAAAATTCAATGTTTTTTTTTACCACTTTAACGAATATAATGCTTAAATCACTATCTTGTATGGGATATAACTATCTGTATATTGAAACATATATTTTGACGAATGTGAATTAGACATGATTTCATTTGGTTGTTGGTTTTTCAGTCAGATTCTGATTTTTGTGGGAATAAAAAAAATAAATAAATTGGGAACACATTTTTCTCAGTGTTTGAAAGAAGAAATTTTCACCTTACCATTTCTGCCCCAACAACGAACCATGACTGGCTTGGTGCGTGCAACATATTGCACAATGCAAAATCTAAATCATTTCACAAGTAAATTCAGAAAAACCATGTAAAGCTCTACCACATCCATCAGCCCACCATAAAAATGTCTAATTGAGATAGCTGTGCTGTGCTGTGTTGATAGCTGTGTTGTGCTGTGCTGTGTGCTGTGTTGATAGTTGTGTTATTGTATCTTAAGAGCTAACGACTGATTATTAGATGGGTATGGACAAACAGTGAGGCAAGGGGCATGTCGAAAGTGAAGGAAATGACATTGAATAATATTAAAGCCCCATAGGAACAACGACGAGACAAACACAAGGAATAGACAGAAAAATTCCTGGCCACCGTGGATCAAACCCACGACCTCAGCGTCGACACCCATCGCCTCACCATGAAAAGAAAGCGTGCTACAACCAAGCTAACTACATTCTTTGTATTTGTCTCATATTTGTTCCTATGGGGCTTTAATATTATTCAATGTCATTTCTTTCACTAGATGGGTATGATAGCTTTGTCAGTCCTGATGCTAAGATATTTCATTACGAAGTTGAAATTTAATTTCATGTTAGGCTCTAAATCTCCACTTCATTGGATCTTGCAGCCGTATAGGAAATTGCATGCCCCCCCCCCCCCCCCCTCCAACAATAGAACCATATTTTGACAGCCCGGCTATTTTATTTATCCATTGTCCCATTTTCACAACCATACACGACTACTGGCCAGATCAATAGAGTAAGAGTTTTAACCGTTAGAGTTGTAGTAGAAGGATCTTTACATTTATATATTTCTTGAACTCTTCCTAGGTTTGTCCATACTTTCTATCCCGAGGTCTGGAAGGATGACGCTGACTTGATTATCTGCCCTTACAACTATCTTGTTGATCCTCTTATCAGAGATGCTGTAAGTTTTTGAAAAATGTATCTTACAACCTTGTATATATATTTTTCTTGAAATAGTAGTACTTTAACAGTGTCATTTATTCATTATTAAAATCCCATTTTACATGTTAGATACGGTTGTTTTAAAAAACCCGAATTATCGTATCTTTATTAGCAAAACTAATGTATTTCAAATTCCGTTTGTTTTTAACCCGTTTCAGGCAGGTCCTGTATATTTGCATTCCTCTTGACGCTCGTAAACACACCTACACTGCGATTATTGGAATGCCTCTATTGTTACCAATTTAATCTAGAATAATCCGCTTTATTAGCGTCAGTTGTGCTATACAACGACTGAACAATGAAATGAGAGTGTTTTAAATCACATTATGGGGTAAAAGGTCGAAGGAATTCAAAATAACAAGCATGATTCCCACTACATTTCTGATGTGCAAATGATGGAATGAAAACAAAATTCACTCAATTATCTTTACTAATCCTTTAAAAAGGAAATTATATTAGTGTTATCACAATTTCCATTTGAAAACTAATACATTACATCCATGTATTTAAATTGAAAACAAATTCAAGTAGAGTTAATCATTAATTTATAGATTCTAGGAAAAAATCTTCTAGGTTACTTTTATGGTGGACAATGTAGATAGACATGTTCCAATTAATTAAATCTTTGTGCCAGAAAATAACAGAGATTAAAATTTTTCTTGAAGTTCAGGACAGTTGGAGGTTTTAAAGTTCTTTTCTAAAAAACACCCAGTGGTCAAAAGCAGTAGACTCGTTAGCTGGCTGAGAGAGTTCTTGTTAAGAAGCCTTGAACACAGCGAAACTAGGTCATTGATCGATATTGAAAGAATATCGACAGGTCAGCTGGAAAAATCTTAATAACCGCAATTATACAGGGTGCCTAACACAAAAAATTTGAAATTTTACGCGATATTTTGACACATATTTTTTAGTTCTATCAGCAACTTTCGGGGGAGGGGGGGGGGGGGGGGGACTTAATTTGTTTTCAAATAGGGAGTAATTGTTTAGGTTAACTTTGTTTTGAAACACTAGGTATCTAATTACAATGTAAATTGAATGTTTTAACAATAGTACTGTATATTTTTGACTGTGCCATTGTCATGTCCTTGCTGTAATCTTTTATTGATAATGTATAGTAACTATCATATATAAATCTTATTGCCTTATAAATGTGACATTTTTAAGTATTTTATTTTTGAGGAAATTGTTACCTATGCATGTCATAGTACAGCACATGGAGCATCAGATAATATCAGATATGCGCTATCTAACATATATGCTATCTATTATTCTTATTCTTATTGGTTTGACCTGCTACATTGTTCATCTACAGATGCAGCTTAACCTAAAAGGGCACATAGTCATTTTTGATGAAGCTCACAACATTGAGGACTCGGCTAGAGAGGCGGCCAGCCAGACTTTTGCCCAAGACAGCATTTCCTCAGCCATGAGTGACATTGAAGCATTGAGTAAGTCTACGGATCTCATATCAAAGCACTGAGTAAATCTATGAATCTCATATCAAAGCATTGAGTAAGTCTACGAATCTCATGTCAAAGCATTTAGTAAGTTTACAAATCTCATATCAAAGCATTTAGTAAGTTTACGAATCTCATATCAAAGCATTGAGTAAGTCTCACGAATCTCATATCAAAGCAGTGAGCAAGTCTACGAATCTCATATAAAAGCATTTAGAAAGTTTACTTAATCTCATATCAAAGCATTTAGTAAGTCTATGAATCTCATGTCAAAGCATTTAGTAAGTTTACAAATCTCATGTCAAAGCATTGAGTAAGTCTACGAGTCTCATATAAAAGCATTTAGTAAGTCTACGAATCTCATATAAAAAGCATTTAATAAGTCTACTAATCTCATATCAAAGCATATAGTAAGTCTACGAATCTCATATCAAAGCATTTAGTAAGTTACGAATCTCATGTCAAAGCATTGAGTAAGTCTACGAATCTCATATCAAAGCATTTAGTAAGTCTACGAATTTCATATAAAAGCATTTAGTAAGTCTAAATCTCATATAAAGCATTTAGTAAGTCTACGATCTCATATAAAGCATTTAATAAGTCTAAGTCTTCATATAAAAGCATTTAGTAATTCTACGATTCTCGTATCAATGTTTTTTTTATAGCAAAAGAAAAAGGACAGGGAAACATTAAATCACGACTTGTAGCACTTAAGAAACTCCTAAAATCTCCTTGAAAACCCGTTCTTTCCTAAAATCTCCTGGGAAAAACCGTTCTCTCCTAAAATCTCCTGGGAAAACCGTTCTCTCCTAAAATCTCCTGGGGAAAATGTTCTCTTCTAAAATCACCTGGGAAAAATGTTCACTTCTAAAATCTCCTGGGGAAAATGTTCTCTTCTAAAATCTCCTGGGAAAATGTTCTCTTCTAAAATCTCCTGGGGAAAATGTTCTCTTCTAAAATCTCCTGGGAAAAATGTTCTCCAAGTGGTTGGAGCTGCTGGACTAGGGATCATGAGGCCCTGGTTCGAATCCTGGCAAACTTAGGCCCGGCATTGTGTCCCATGGGAAAAATACGTAACACGCATTTTCCTCCACTTGACCCAGGTGCAAATGTGTACAAGCACTGGCTTGGGAGTAAAAATCTGCGTCCAGACTAGCGTCCTTTCGGCGAGATCATTATTATCACCTGTTGTTCCGCTTCACACTATCAATACCGGGACAAGCTCCGACTCCATGGGCAGTAATGGCCTTGAAGGAACTTCAAAATCTCCCAGATTCTACTTTTTTTCCCGTCATATTGAAAATTTTCTAGAACTTCAACTCAACTTATTTTGCTGCTCCTGCTTTAGGCTTGTAAAGAAATTTGCTTGCTTAAAGGAAGAGTTTTTAGCTAACATGTTTATGTTTTTACGTTTACACCTAGATGTCTGATCCCCTCTCTTTTGTTTGTGGAATTTATGTTAAATCACAATTTTTCATTTTAATTTTTTTCTTTTCTTCATCATTCGTTTCAGTGGAATCACACAATTTAGCTGATTATTCCAAGCTTCACATATGGTAATCCAATTATGATTTCTTTATTTTTGTACAAATTGATCAGTCTGAGTGTGTTTCAGAGAGAGAGAGAGAGAGAGAGAGAGAGAGAGAGAGAGAGAGAGGAGGGAGAGAGGGAGGGAGAGAGAGAGGGAGGGAGGGGAGGAGGGAGGCAGGCAGGCAGGCAGGGAGGAGGGAGGGGAGGGAGAGGAGGGAGAGTGAGAGAGAGAAGGGAAGGGAGGGACAGACAGACAAGAGAGAAAGTATATTTTTTTTAGCAATGTCAAAGAGGGCCTGGGACCTGGACGATGGGGAATGGTGGTTGTTTTTGAGTATTTTAGTTGAGTACATTTTTCTAAAGCCTCTCGGCACCAAAACCTTCCCTTATTTTGGTTACCTTTCAAGTGGCTTAAAATTGATTAAAAATTTTTTATTTTTTTTTATCAAACATGTAAACCCATCACTAATAGGGATTATACCCCGTCAACAATGGGCCATGCATCGAATCACCATCCATTGTAGTGTGATAAAAGACGACTAGTCTTCTCTTCTCAACTTCACCCACTGTACAGCACAGCCTTTGTTCCATCGGACCACTGGTTTGTCACTGGGTAATTAGAACTGAAGTCATCGCGATGGAGGGACAAGATGGAAATTGTTTTATTGCTCCCCTGCCTCGCATTGACTGTATCCATTGTGCCTTCGGATATTTGTGGCGATATGGTCAACCCACCACCTCAGCGCTAAATGGTTTCCAGGTGTCCCTATTTCTGGGATTAAATTTAACGTAACGTTGGAATTTCTGCACCATACTCGACGAACTCCTTTCGTGATCCCCTTCATCCACCCCTAAATTGTTGCCCCTGACCTACTCTTGCTTAAATGCTTGTTTCACCTAAATGCTTGTTTTCTCTGCTTTCCAAGCACCGAATTTAGGCTGTCACTACTGTATGAGAATGGCCATTGGAAAGGTGTGAAATATTCCTTAGAGCTTTGAATTAGGTAGCTCTATGCGCAATTGTATGCAATGCATGCAGATTTCAGAGAGTGTTTAAGATCAGATGTTTTCTAAAAAAATTATCAGTAAGCCATATTGATGTTCTTAACAAGGCATTATAATGAGATCTTCTTATTTACACCTTCTTATCAGTTGAAGAATCTGGATTCATTCATCAATGACAACAAAGACAAGCTTGAACAGAAAGACTTCAATCAATCCTATAAGATTTGGAACGGTTTTTACATCGTTGCTCAGCTAGAAACACTGGGAATGGGACCAAAACAGTTTTCAGACCTCAAGGTATGTGCTTCTTAAATGTATGTAAGGGGGGGGTGATTGGTAGTCCATAGCCAAGGTGCTGCCTCCCAACCAAAAGGTAGTGGGCTCGAGCCCCGCCAATGGTTGTAAAGTTTTCTCAAGTTTTTCGAGCAAAATCTACCCTCATGGTCCGGGTAGGTGGGATCGACACCTAGTCCCATCAGAGACAACGCATTAAAAAGAGGTGCCATGTGCATAACACATCCCTCTGTGCATGTTAAAAGATCTCTTTGCTGTTTATTAAAGTATTTCTTTTTCCTTTATCAGCTCCCCTTCATTCCGGTGTATGGGTTTAGATGCCCGAAATGATCTTCTCTAGGCTGCCCTGTCCTGACATTTTCTGTTGCCTTCCATGAAAGTTAAATTTGTGCTTTAATGCCTCTTTTATATCTTCTTCTCGCTTTCTCTGAGGTCTGCCTTTTGGTCTTTTACCTTTGAGTTTTAGCACTATACTGATTTAGGTATCCTATTGTCATTCATTCTGTTAACAGGCCCAAACCATCTCAGTTGATTCATTTCTATCTTAGTTTTTATGCTATCTGCTTTGGTTTGATCTCCTATTGTTGTGTTTCTAATTTTGTCTCTTTTAGTTTTCTCTACTTCTTCTTAGATATTTCATTTAGGCTGCCTGTACTCTATTGTGTTCCTACTGTTTACGGACCAGGTTTCACTGCCGTAGAGGAGAGTAGACAATAAACTGTATTGTATACTGCCATTTTGATTTTTGTTGACAATTCTGTTTCCTACAAATGCCTTTCCTAGATGGTTATATATTGCACTTCTGCTTTTTGGATTCTCTTGCTGATTTCTTCTCTTAGTTTTCCCTCTGAGTTAATCCATTACTTGTATGTAATTGTGCTTTAAACTTGTTCTAAATTTTCCTGCCCGATTTAAGATTTTATGTTTTAGCTTCCCTAGTTACTAGCATTGTTTTGGTTTTCTTTGCATTTATTTTCCTTCCTCTTTTTTATTTAATTCATTATTCATCATGTTGATAGTCAACTAGAGGTCCCTTTCTGATTTTCCAAACAGAACTAAATTATCAGCAAATGAAAGCATTGATACATTTATTGGTTTGAGCTTCCACATACCTACATTCATTTTCTTCATTTGTGAGGATGCCTTTCCGACTCATTCCATACGTGATAAACAAAAAAAGACTTATGATACAACCCTGTTTTACTCCTATATCTACATCAAATTCTTCAGATACATTTCCAACTACTCTCACTGCACATGTTAGTTTATTGTAAAAACTTTTAATGGCTTCTATTAAATTGTGCTCTACATTGTGTTCATTTAAGGAATGCCATAGTTCGTCCTCCTCACAGTGTCAAACGCCTTTTCTAAGTCAATAAAAACACAGGTGCAAGCCAATGTTTCTTTCAAGAAATTTTTCTATTATTTGTCTAATTGTAAATATGTGGTCTTGTACACTTTTCCTGGTCTAAATCCACGCTGGTGTTTCTTTCAATCTGATCCTCTACTCTTTTCCTTAGTCTGATTTCCAGAATCCTGGATACACTTTTCCTGGTTTGTTAAGTAGTTACACTCCTCTATAGTTTGAGCATTCCAAAGTTGATCCTTTCTTGTGTATTGGTACTACCATTCCCTTTTTCCCAGTCAAAGTTTGGCACCTTTTTTGACTGTTTTGACCTCTTTTGACTTCCATGCTTGTTAACATATTGCGTGCAGTAGTTTGTCTGCCTTTCTCCCTTGGTTTTTAATCATTTCTAGATAAACTTTATCTGCTCCTGGGGCATTTCCTAATTTCACTTTTTTTATAGCTGTTTGAGTTCTTCCATTGAGAAATCTACATCTTCAGTTGTCTTGTCTGGATGACTTGTTACTCTTACTAAGTCATATGTTCATTATGTAATTGTTGAAAATACTTTCTCCACGTTTCCATGATTTCGCTGTCTCCTTCCATTATTTCTCCTTTGGTGTTCTTAATTTGTCGCATATGGGCATGCTTTGGTCTTTCTCATGCTCTTCATTGCCCCCCAGAACAGCTTTTGATAGCCTTGATAGCTTTCTCAAAGTCTGTCCAAACTTTTCCCACTGTTCCTGTTTTGCTTTCCTAACTTCCTCTTTGGCAATAGTTATTTTACTCACGTAATCTATCCTATCCTCTGATCTCTTTGTTTGCAAGTATTTCTTTCAGGCATTCTTCTTTTCTTTGATCTTAGTCTTGAAATTCTCATTCCACCTTGCTGTTCTTTTCCTACCTCCTTTAATTTGTTTCCTTCCTCAGATCTCTTCAGTACAACTGAGGAGTGTTTCTTTATACATTTGCCACTTTTCTTCTATTGTGCTATCATTCAGATCCATCTTCCTTTCACTGATAAATCTTTTATCCTGGGTTGGTATATTTGTTTTACTATTTGTTTATTTAGCTCTTCTGTTTTGAGTTTAGTAGTTTCCTTCTCTTTCCTTTTCTGTTTATTTTCTTCAGTTAGTAATCTCATTTTGGCTATCACTAGGTGATAGGTGATGATCACTAAATATTTCAGCTCCTCTTTTACTCTTGCATCCATTGTATTGTAAAAAAGGAGCTGCTAACTGTTAATAGTTATGTGGTCTATAATTGACTTTTCACATATGTCTTCATATTATTCTTAGGCAAAAATCTATTAGTCTCTCCATTTGTAGAAGTTGTTGTCTCTCCTTCTTTACCTATTACTCCTCCTGATGTTTCTATATTGTTGCCTACTTTAGTGTTTAAATCTCCTAAAACCATTAATTCCTGTTTCGGTTTGAGATTCTCTGCAGCTATTTGTAAATCGTTTTCGAAGATATCTTTTTCTTCTTTGGTGGTATCTTTCGTTTGGTCCATAAGCTATTAATAATTTAATTTCTCTTCCTTTTGGCTTAATATTTACCTCTAATATCCGTGGGCTTATAAATTTCCAACTTTCTAGTAGTTTTTCTTGCCTTTTATCAACCTTTGGTCCAAAACTCGCATCCAGGTGGTCCCCCCCCCCCCTAAGATTGTAATGGTGAATTCCTGTCTAGTTATATCAGGAAGGTTGAGAAATATGGCATTGCACAGTGCTGTTATTGTAAGTGTGAGATTAAATACGGTACAGGAGGTATTCATTGTCTGAAAGTTTAACATTTCAGAGACTTTCAGATTATTTTTTTTCATTTGCCACTTACATGCCTGCATCTAATCCCCGCACAGGTGCTTACCTGTCCACTGCCCTGTTATTAAAGTCGTAATTTGCAAAAAGCCATAATTAACAATAACACATTTTTCTCTGGTTCGAATCAAACAGTTGTAGTTCAATTGCTATCTGTTTTTCTTGCAGACAGCTTTGGGCTCTATAAGACGAGATGCTGAGGACCGCAAGGATGAAGCATTGGCGGCAAGGTGTGAACCCTGACCTTGTGGAGATGAAACCTGCGACACAGAATTTGTTGAGCAAATTTTCATGATCATGGACTACCTTTATCGCCATGACCTCAAATACGTTGAAGATTACAGGTGACATTGTATTTAGGGGCATTGATACCGACATGTGTGCACTTGCACTCCATGCAAATAATATGAAAACTGTCCCTTTGGACACGAGTATTCATGCAATTTGATTTAAAACCTTTTTTGCACCATGCAAATTGATGAAAACTGTCCCTTTGGACTTGAGTATTCATGCAATTTGATTTAAAACCTTTTGTTTTATTTTTCTCCGAGGACATTTGCATTGAATCGAATACTTCGATTAAAACATGAAAAGTGTTGGACATCATACACTTGGGTTGGGTGAAAGCATTCAAGGGAAGGTGTTAATTATTACCCATGTGTTTGTGTGTGTGTGTTTGAGAGAGAAAGAAGTTGTTGATTATTACCCACATGTGTGTGTGTTTGAGATAGAAGCTGTTAATTATCACCCACATGTGTGTGTGTGTGTGAGAAAGAAAGCTGTTGGTTATTACCCACATGCGTGTGTGTGTGTGAGCTGTTAATTATTACCCGTGTGTGTGAGCGTGTGTGTATATGTGAAAGAGAAGCTGTTAATTATTACCCACGTGTGTGTGTGTGTGTGTGAGAGAGAAGCTGTTAATTATTACCCACATGTCTGTGTGTGTGTGTGAGAGAGAAGCAGTTAATTATTACTGTGTGTGTGTGTGCGTGTGAGAGAGAAGCTGTATACCCACGTGTGTGTGTGTGTGTGTGTGTGTGTGTGTGTGAGAGAGAAGCTGTAATTGTGCACTATTACTGTGTGTGTGTGAGAGAGAGAGAGAATCTGTTAATTATTACCCATGTGTGTGTGTGTGTGAGAGAGAGAGAATCTGTTAATTATTACCCACGTGTGTGTGAGTGTGTGTGTGTGAGAGAGAAGCTGTTAATTATTACTGTAATTATTACACGGTGTGTGTCTGTGTGTGGGAGTGAGAGAGAAGCTGTTAATTATTACCCACGTGTGTGTGTGTGTGTGTGAGAGAGAGAAGCTGTTAATTATTACCCACGTGTGTGCGTGTGAGAGAGAAGCTGTAATTATTACCCATGTGTGTGTGTGTGTGAGAGAGAAGCTGTTAATTATTACCCACGTGTGTGTGTGTGTGTGTGTGAGAGAGTTTGTGTGTGAGTGTGAGAGAAGCTGTTAATTATTACCCACGTGTGTTTGCGTGTGTGTGAGAGAAAGCTGTTAATTATTACCTGTGTGTGTGTGTGTGAGAGAGAAGCTGTTAATTATTACCCACATGTGTGTGAGAGAGAAGCTGTTAATTATTACTTACGTGTGTGAGTGTGTGTGTGTATTACCCACGTGTGTGTGAGAGAGAGAGAAAGAAGTGTGTGTTAATTATTGTATTTATAAAAAAATATTCACACCCATATTCCTTTCATGTTGTGAAATTCTCCAGTTTTATCATTAGACAAATTCTGACTTTTATCTTTTGGCATCTTTGTGATTATCTGTTCATTTACGAGGTAGCCTTCTATTCTGTTTTTGTAAAGTTAAAATTAAATTTTTTTTTCTCTTTCCTGGTTTTCTCATGATTCCTTCTGTGTTGATAATTGCAATGCAGGAGTTGAACTTGCTACTTAACTTTGTAAAGGTCCAATGAATTCATAATGACTTTAGATTGATCATGATGATTGTAAAGAAAGCACAAATAGATTCTTTTAAAAATTTGCAATTGAAGCATTTATCTTTAATGCTTTATTTTCTTATTCATTTTCTTCCACAGAGCATCTTTGGTTCATTCGGTCAGCTTTGTTCCAAAGCATACAGTGAGTTAAAAAATTGTATTTCCATTCCATTCTGGAGGAGGTTAACCTTTTCTTTCCTTTCCTTGTTTAAAGGTAATGACAGATTTACAGTCTGTATCCCTGCACAAATGCAGGCTCACCAACTGTACATTATGATTTATCCCCCAGCAGGCCATTTCATTCAAAGTCATTCTCTCCTTGGGGGAGCTTACAGTACAGCAGCCCGTTAGGTGCCTTGTATTAACTTTCTGCTGGTACTCATTCACACCTGAGTCAAGTAAGTGAAAGCCAGTGAAGTATCTTTTAAGGGTACAACGTTGTGAAAAACATCTGGGCCAGCCATGGGTGTTTCAACCAGTGATGTCGTGATTACAAACTTACAACACTACGATTTCGGTACAATGCTTCTCCTTTAAGTGGACCTATGTGCAAATGGGTACAATCACTAGCTTGGGAGTAAAAACCTGCGGCAGACTAGTGTCCGGTCCAAGAGGTGATTACTTGTTCCGCTTCACGCTATAGAAACCGGGATAAGCTCCGACTCTATGGGCCGTATTGGCCTTGAAGGAACTTTACTTTACTTAAATGGCCCAGGCCCATTATAAAGAAAATACCCAGCATATATTACGAGGAGATTTACCACAGGAGGAGGCAGGGTATATGTCTATTATTTTTTTTTCTCTTACAACGTATCAAGTTTTATAAGTACGCCATTTATACGGAAAGCCATTTATGCAGATGACTAAGGAATTATAATAATAATAATAATAATAAAGTTTATTTATATAGCGCCTTGTACTGAAGTCTCAAGGCGCTTTACAATCACATATACGAGCATACCACACTCATCCAAAACAACAATAAGAATGTCATAGGTATTATTAATCTTAAAAATCTGTAAAACAATTTGCTATACAAATTGGAACAATATGATTTGTATAAGGGATTAATCATACAGATGATAATAATATTATTTAAAAGATCATGACATACAATGTCTGCTTGAACAAATGTATTGTTTTTTTCAGGAAGGTCAGTGGCTGAGTGCAAGGAACAGAGGTGGAGGTAGGAAAATAAACATTCAGCACATACAAGAAGAAAAAATGGAAACTATGTTTATCTGAAAATTTGATTTTGCTCATACAGTAGTCATTGGATAATTGAAGGGGTCATTTCAATAGTGTGCATTTGTCCATTTTGGTGAAAAACTAAACAGAGAGATTATCCTAGGGAATAAAAGGAAGTCATGCTTCCTGAAAAGTGTGAAAATGATATGATGAAAATACACCACGTTTACAGCCGTTTGAAACTTGGAATTCCCAAAACCAACAGTGTTCATGGTTTTCGGCATTTTTCTCTAAATGACGTAATTGTGACTTAGGCACACTAATGAAATGACCCCTTCAATTGCACACTGCATAAACGCACGGTGTGCACAAATGCTGAAGGCGGGCGACCCAATTTTTTACAAATTTGAGAAGTACCGATAAAAACAAGCATGTTACATCCTGGGTAATACCAAGTACTATTAGATCGAGTCAGTATTGGAGACTGAGGCTACACAGGTAGGCATGAAAGGTAGGCTTGGCCTACTGTTCCAAGTTTTCAATTCCAAATTTAAATGGTGTTAGTTCAATGAAAATTCTACTCAAAGGCGGGGAACAATAAAATTTTTGGTAGAAAAGTTTCTGAAATGAAAACGATCTTGGGGTCATTTAGAACCTACATGCAAAATATGGTTACCCTTTAGTGGCCTGGCAACAGAGGCTTTGACGAACAAAGAACGACCAACTCAATATTATATATATATATATATATAGATGCACACCAGATATGCATAATTACACGCTCAAAGCTATAAAACTGTGACAACGTTTGTGAAATAATTTGCCCTCTACGCCGCATAAAAGAAAGAGAAAGAGAGGAAGATAGTGAAAGTCAACAGTCCAGATGAGAAAACCCTCAGCACACGTATGTGAGGTGTAAACTGTGATGTCATCCCCTGTATGGTGATGCATCTCCACAAACATCGTGATTGAACAGGCATCTCCACAAACATCGATTGGAACAGGTGTTGACATCTCCACAGACATCGAAACAGATGTTGACAAAATCCCAAAAGCAAACAACAAAAAAACTGAGGCGGTTCCTTTGACTTTGTGACAAGTTTATTTAGTTTATCTCCTTTTCTTCGTTATCTTTCTCATTATTCTAAAATAACACATTCCCCTTCCCCACAATAAAAACAACAACCTGGCATTAAACGTCGAAAACACGTGCTGTTATGTCTCTACACATGATCTGCCCTGCTAAGTGGTGAAAATGCCCAGTCGATACAATTATACTGTGGGTTGGTGGACGTTGCTGGTATGTCCTAATTCTTTCCTTTCCTCTTTCACTCCGTCTTTCATCTTGCCGTTTCCTCTTTATTCACCCTGAGATCACTGCAAGGGTGGACGGGGTGAATTTCAAGAAACAAACAAACAAACAATTATACTTTATACATAACTGTATGGTATAGTGGAATTGCACACTTTTCTTATTCTCCCAAACAGTGTGTAATTAATTATTCAGCTACTGTATTTTTATTCTTATGCTGAAACTTTGTTTTCGTCTTCTAAATTGTAGTTGAAACAGTTTATGGTTTATAGAATTTGTTCCTTTTTTTAGGCTGAATTTTTAATATACAAAAAAAAAAAAGAAAAAGAAGAAAGATTTACTCAAATGAAATGATTTGGTGTGAAATGAAAGTGGTAAGCAAATAAAACTTGGCTTACATGGTGTTCATAAGATTGTTGTCCTCCTTAACTCATTAGTGTGTAGATTCCCTGACTGGAAGCCTGACCTAGATTCAACTTCCGGCAACCAAGTGCCATGGTGTGTTTGTATTTTCTGTGCTTGTGATGGGTGGCGTTAGAAAAGGATTCTTATCTCTCTCCCTATGGGATTCTTATCTCTCTGCCATGGGATTCTGATCCTTTCTTTCTCCTTTCTCCCATGGGATTCTTATCTTTCTCCATGGGATTCTTATCTTTCTCCCATGGGATTCTTATCTCTCCCATGGGATTCTTATCTCTCCCATGGATTCTTATCTCTCTCCCATGGGATTCTTATCTCTCTCCATGGGATTCTTATCTTTCTCCCATGGGATTCTTATCTTCTCTTTATCTTTCTCCATGGGATTCTTATCTTTCTCCCATGGGATTCTTAACTTTCTCTCTCCCATGGGATTCTTATCTTTTCCCATGGGATTCTTATCTTCTCCCATGGGATTCTTCTTTCTCCCATCTTTCTCCATGGGATTCTTTATCTTTCTCCCATGGGATTCTTATCTCTTCCATGGGATTCTTATCTTTCCCATGGGATCTTATCTCCCATGGGATTCTTATCTCTCTCCCATGGATTCTTATCTCTCTCCCATGGGATTTCTATGGGATTCTTATCTCTCCCATGGGATTCTTATCTTTCTCCCATGGGATTCTTATCTCTCTCCCATGGGATTCTTATCTTTCTCCCATGGGATTCTTTATCTTTCTCCCATGGTATTCTTATCTTCTCCATGGGATTCTTATCTCCCATGGGATTCTTATCTCTCCCATGGGATTTTATCTTTCTCCTATGGGATTTTTATCTCTCCCATGTCACTATTGTAACAGCATATAACAACACAATTGATGACAAAAAAATGAAAAATAAAAAACACATAATGCAAAAAAGATGTAGATGATTGAAGTAGGGTGATGAACCGTGCATTTTGAACAGAGGCAGCACAGTAGCAAAATGCGATTAGTGAAGGGTTTTGTGGACAGTGACGCTATTACATTAGGATCATGACCTTTAGCATCAGAAAGAGGCTTAAACTGACCGATGAGATTTTTTTTTAGAAATAATAGTATTTAAAATAGGTAAAAAAAAAAAAGGTTTGACGAGCCAATCTGATCGTTGAAAGAGAAGGTGTTGTCCACGGACTGGCTTGGCTGACTTGAACAATGGGAAGCAATTAACAGACGGCCGAGTTTGGCCAGCTAACCATAGTTGGTTGTCTAGCTTTTTCCGGCCGGGTTAAACCTTAAACAGTTAGAGTAAAAATATTTTTTTAGAAGGATTAAGACACTAAGTAACCTCTGCTGTTACATAAATTTAAGTTAGTATTTAAAATGTTTCTTTTTCATATTTTTTTTCTTGAAGGTCGGATGATGCCTGTTGACAACCTGAACCTGAATTTTTGGTGTATGAACCCAGGAGTGGTAGGATAATTGAATTATTTTTTATTTGAAACGTTTCTCTTCTCATTCTATGTATAGTTTCTTTGAAGAATTACAGTTTTTCTTGTGATTATTAGATGATTGAATGAAAATGATTGAGGAATTGAAGGGGTCAGTTCAATAGTGTGCCTATTTCCATATTTATATATATATGGCATAAATGGAAATTAGGCTTCCTGAAAAGTGTGAAAATGATATGAAAATACATCACGTTTACAGCCGTTTGAAATTTTTGAATTCCCAAACCAACAGTGCCAAAGTCCATTGTGTTTGGCATTTTTCTCTAAAAGACGTAATTGTGACTTAGGCACACTAATGAAATGACCCGTTCAATTATGTTGGAAATCGAGAAATCATAGGGGCAAAAATAAACATGTATGTGTATCTCTCTTAACTTGTAGCATTAAGACAAACCGTCTACTCATCCAATCTTTCCAGTAAAATGTTGAAAGGAAAAGCTTGTTTCTATTTTCTACTGCAGAAATAGGAAATGAAAAATGAAAAATTTTGTTCCGTCTGAGAAAGATTATTGCTTTTAAGAAAATGAATTTGTAAATGGGTGATGAATTTACTTCTTTAAAAGAAAATAATTAAGAAGGGAGAACTTTCATAAATTTTATTTCTTTGAGCGATTACCTGAATTAAAATTAGATAGAGGACTATGAGTGAACGGATGTTTTCTTGTTATTTTTACATGACAGGCTTTCTCTGACTTTTCTGAGACAAGGAGCGTCATTCTGACCAGTGGCACATTATCTCCCTGTCATCCTTCCAGTCAGAGCTTGGAGTGGAGTTTAAGATTCAGCTAGAGGCCAACCATGTCATCAAAGACTCACAAGTACGTTTTTTGGTTTGAAATGAAAAGTCACTCGTCTGTGTCCGTCATGAAATTCACCACCAGAAGCTCTCATAGTCAGTGAACACATAGTTTTATTATAACAAAAGAAAACAGGAAGAAAATTCCTTCAAGGCCACAGAGCCGGAGGTTATCCACTATCTATACTTATGGCATCCTTACTAGTTGTATAAGCTGTGAAGTTTATCGGTTTTAGCAGAGTGACATACGCGATAAACCCATAATGCACAAAAAGAAAAAGAAGATAGTATAAAGACGTACGATCACAAAATTTTTACAAAAAAATGAATTGGTTTCCGTTCACACACACAATCCGTAGTGCGTGAGTCATCAGTGGTAGGGCACCGGCCGCAGACTTTATGCCTGAGGTGTCGCTGAACACAAACACAGATTTCACATCTTATTGAGAACTATCAAGATGCCCAAATATTATTAGATAAACGCCAGGAACTCTCGATCGACGGACCCGGGCAGTGTTGCATAATGTTGCGTCACTGGCATGGGACCAATAATTTTCTGCTATCTCTTAAATTCAAATATCTGGAAACCATGACTTTTAAAATGATAATTTACTTACAAGACAGTGCTCTGCTTTCTCTTAAAAAGGCAATGTACCATCTATAATCCCCAGGTTCTAAGCTTTAACAGGGTAGATAGTACTTGCAAGAAATGTAACATTAAAATTTTGACAAAAGAGGGCAATGTACCATCCTGTAATCAAGTTTTACTAACTAGAGTTGAAATTACAAAAAAATGAGGGAGCTGTTACTAAATTTTGAGGTTGAAACTAAGCAGGTCTGCATTTGTGGGATGCAGGTTTTACTCCAAGCTAGGGCTTGTACTCACTTGTACGTTGGTCGAATAGGGAAATGTGTGTTAAGTGTCTTTCCCAAGGAACACAACGGCTGCCTACCTTGCTAGGATTCATACCTGGGGCCTCATGGTCCCAAGTCCAGCACCTAACCGCTCGGCCACTGACGCCATTGTGCGGAAGTTATTGACTATACATTGAACTGTAAACCAACTTATCCAGAACATGGCTACTTCAGTCCATGTTTTACAACTCCTCCATGACTCGTCTTGAATAAACCATTTCTTGTTGAGGACAGGTCGTTTTATCCTCCTCACCTGGTGAGTTCATCTGAACTTCATTTTTCATCTTGAGCGAAAAACTGTGTTGTGGGGAGTAATGTAATTATTTTCTCACCCAATGAGTGCATCTGATCACAACCTCTGGACAGGGGACTCGGTAGTCCAGAGGCAAGGTGCTAGATTCTCAACCAAAAGAAAGTGGGTTCGAGCCCTGCTCGCAGTTGAAATATTTTCTCAAGTTTTTTTAATCAAGCAAAATCTACCCCCTGGTCCAGGTAGGTGAATCGATACCTAGTCACATCGGAGACGGACGATAAATAGGAGGTCCCGTGTGCAGATCACAACAATTCTGTGCACGTTAAAGATCGTCTTGGCTGTTTACAGGGCAGTTTGGGAAAAATAAAAATGCTACCAAAAAAGACCCAATGGGTGCGTCTGATAACTACCTGTGGACATGGTGTTAGCTGTTAGCAGAGATGTCTGATTTCTCTTTGTCTTTTCATTTCTCCTTGCACCATGATTGACAGGTTTGGGTTGGAACACTTGGCCAAGGTCCCAACGGTACGAGTCTTCAAGCCGTTTACCGCAATTTGGAAACGTACACCTTCCAGGACGAGCTTGAAATTTAGTCTTGAAAGTTTGTGAGGTACTTTTGTGTGTTAATTGACTTGAGTGATAGCAGTTGTCAAAATTCATGGAATTGAGAACGTGTTTTGACATAGGAAACAATTTTTTTTTTGTCTATGCCTTGTATTTTATTTTTAAAATTAATCGGAAAGGTGGTTAAGAAGAAGAAGAAAAAAAAGGCAATTATTGTAACTAATGCTAGCAGTAGAAGTATCTCAATGTAATCAGTCCTGATGTGAATGCAGTTCAAGATTGTGTTAAAAACTGTTACTTTCAAAGTAAATAAGACAGCATGAATGAAGTAAGTGTTAAATTGTAACAACTATTATTGCCATTGTTGGGATCATTATAAACCAACATCTTTATAGAGGCGTAGCTGAACCGTATGTTGTGAGCTTGTAATCGCGACGACACTGGTTCAAGCCCTGTGGCTGGCACAGGTGGGGTTATTTTTTTTACAACTTTGTACTCTTAGGAAAGGTACTTCACTCTGCTTTCCTCGCTTGACTTAGGTGTGAATGAGTACCCAGCTATAGGAAGAAAAAGATCACGTCAGAGTGTTAGTATGAAAAGCCTAACAGGGATGTGTACTGTATGTTCCCCTGGGTGTTGAGAAAGACCTTGAATGAAATGGCTTGCTGGGGGATGAATGATGTACAGTCGGTGAGCCTGCACTTCACTTGTGCGCGATATGGACTATAAATCCATCCTTATCCTGATCTTAAGTTGTGAAAGTTCTTTTCTCCATTTCCTCAAATTGTTGTGATTACAATATGTTATTGTACTATTTTTTTTACTTACTTACTTATTCCAATAATGTTATGAATTTTTTGTTTTGTATGTGTTCATGATACGTTTTATTCTCAACGTTTTGAGCATTTAGACAGATTTGTGTGCTTTATAGATGAATTATTACTATTACTGTTACTGTTACTATAAATAGTCTTGCATTTTCATGTAACTGCAGTAGTTATGTAAACACATTGTTTTCTTTGAAATTGTTTTACTTTCAGACAGTTCCTCATGGAATTCTTTGTTTCCTGCCGTCGTACAAAGTTATGGAGAAATTATGTAACAGATGGGAGGTAACTGGTTTCGGAATAAAAACTCAAGGGGGATCTGTGTCACTAAAATAAAATAAAACGATGATTAAAAAATTACCTACTCTTTTCAAGTTTGTGGTTCATTGATATGAAACTGACGTTTGTTTTTTTTTTTTAATTTGCCGCTCAGAGATTTGAAATTATTGTTTGTTTTCTTTCATTAAGTTTGCAGTTGATTGATATGAAACTATTGTTTGTTTTGTTTTTTATTAGCTTTGCAGTTGATTGATATGAAACTATGTTTTGTTATTTTTTTATTGATTAAACTATTGGTTTGGTTTGCAGTTGATTGATATGAAACTATTGTTTGTTTGTTTGTTTGCAGTTGATTGATATGAAACTATTATTTGGTTTTTTATTATATTAGTTTGCAGTTGATTGATATGAAACTATTATTTGTTTTTTTTATATTAGGTTTGCAGTTGATTGATATGAAACTGATTGATATGAAACTATTGTTTTTTATTGATATGAAAACTATTGTTTTTTAACAGTTGATTGATATGAAACTGTTGTTTTTTATTATATTAGTTTGCAGTTGATTGATATGAAACTATTATTTGTTTTTTTATTGTTAATATGTTTGTTTTATTATATTAGGTTTTATTGATATGAGTTGATTGATATGAAACTATTATTTGTTTTTTTGATTGAAACTTAAGTTTGCAGTTGATTGATATGAAACTATTATTTGTTTTGTTTTTTTGATTAAACTAGTTTGCAGTTGATTGATATGAAACTATTGTTTGTTTTTTTTTATTAGGTTTGCAGTTGATTGATATTTGAAACTATTATTTGTTTTTTTTTATTGTTGATTGATATGAAACTATTATTTGTTTTTTTTATTAGGTTTTTGATTGATATGATAATTATTTGTTTTTTTATTAAGTTTGCGGTATTATTAATTAGTTTGCAGTTGATTGATATGAAACTATTGTTTGTTTTCTTTATTAGATTATTAAGTTTGCAGTTGATTGATTGATGAAACTATTGTTTGTTTTCTTTTTTTGATTAAAGTTTTGTTTTTCATCTCATCCTAGAGTACTGGCCTGATGGATAAAATAAGTCAGAAGAAGATTGTGCTATGTGAACCTCGTGGGTCTGACAAAGCCAACTTTGGAACTTAAAATGCAACAGTTCTACGATGCGGTGAATGATGACAACAGCAATCATCAGCCTGTCACAGGTATTATTATAAATTTACTCTTTGCAAGTCTATACTGACGTAGTTTGAATGCAGGGATAGATGCTATTACTCCCTGGTATATTGTCACATTGTTTATTTCATGAAATTGCTGTTCAAAAGTGAATTTTACTAGAAAATCGTTGGTGTACCTTAGAGAAATGTCTCGCATCTTGCGCATCTCATAAGCCTCTACGATCGTAGTGGCACTGCACAATGGAACCGGTCTGTCACATTAGTCTCCTCCTTCACCTTTCTTGGTCACGGTCTGGGTCTGGGTCTTGGTGAAGGTCCTCTGACGTGTTATCTTCCCATCTCTTTCTCTGTCTTCCTCTTCTTGTTGGGGGTAGTCCAGAGGCAAGGTGTCGTCCTCTTAACTGAGAGTAAGAGGTAGTGAGTTTGAGCCCCGCCAACTGTTGAAAAACGCTCTCGAGTTTTTTTTTTTTTTTCGAGCAGGATCTACCCCCTGGTCCAGGTAGGTGGATCGACATCTAGTCCCATCGGTGATGGACGATAAACGGGAGGTCCCGTGTGCATATCACAACACTCTGTGCACGTTAAAGATCCCTTGGCTGTTTACAGGGCAGTCTGGGCAACAACAAAAAATCCTAGCATAAACCCGAGATCACCTTAGTTGTGGATGTGGGTAAATCAAATCAAAATCCTCCTCTTTATTCCCTCTGTGGTGCCTTAAAAGTTGAGTTTGGAAAGGCCATTTGATCTTTGTAATACTATGGCCTTACCAAGTCAACTTCTTCTTATTCACAACTGCCAGCAGATCTACATAGCGCTCAGTGTATTGCAGCACTCTGCTCTTCACAGCCTAGTTGGTGATGTGATCTCTATCTAGTTGGTGATGTGATCTCTATCTAGTTGGTGATGTGATCTCTATCTAGTTGATGATGTGATCTCTATCTAGTTGGTGATGTGATCTCTATCTAGTTGGTGATGTGATCTCTATCTAGTTGGTGATGTGATCTATCTAGTTGGTGATGTGATCTCTATCTAGTTGGTGATGTGATCTCTATCTAGTTGGTGATGTGATCTATAGGAGAAGCCTAGGAGTCTTCTGTAGCCTCACATTCCAGTCGCTTGTGTTTTCCTTTGTAGATTTGCTGTTAGAGTCCGTGATTTGCAGGCGTATAAAAGGATGGACAATGGACAAGTAAAGTCCCTTCAAGGCCATTACGGCCCATAGAGTCAGAGCTTATCCCGGTTTCTATAGCGTGAAGTGGAACAGATGAAAATAATAACCTCCTGGCCAGGATGCTGGTCTGACACAGGTTTTTTACTCCCAAGCTAGTGCTTGCACCTATTTGCACCTGAATTGAGTGGGAAAATGCGTATTAAGTGTCTTTCTCAAGGAACACAACGTCAGACCTAGCTTAACTAGGATTCGAACTCGGGACATCACCGACACCACCTCTGCTGTGGATTACCCATCGCTTAAGATTGAGTATGGGCCTTACTTTTCTTTTAGAGGTTTCAAATCCCGTTATGAACAGTTAAAAACTTGATTGAAACAGCGAACGATGCTTTCATCTGTGAAAGAAAATAACAGAGATTCTTTCTTCTTTTAGAAAAACAAAGCAAAAAAAGATTTATTTTTTTTTTCAGAAGGTGAAGAGCAAAATACAAACGGAGCCATCATGTTTGCTGTGTGTCGAGGCAAAGTCAGCGAAGGTCTAGATTTTGCTGATAACTTTGCTCGTGCTGTGATATCGGTTTGTCGCATTAATTTTTTTACATTGACATGACATGGCTCACACACTCACTACTATGTAGGACTGTTAAAAAATTAACTTTGTTGATTTTTTATTTGATTTGATTTACCCACATCCACAACTAAAGTGATCTTGGGGTTTTCAGTAGGATTTTTTATTTTTCTCGGACTGCCCTGTAAACAGTCATGGGATCTTTAACGTGTACAAAGTGTTGTGATCTGCACACGGGACCTCCTTTTTATCGTCCATCTCCGATGGGATTAGGTGTCGATCGACCTACCTGGACCGGGGAGGGGATAGATTTTGCTCGAAATACTCGAGAAAATTTTTCAACCGTTGGCGGGACTCGAACCCACTACCTTTTGGTTGTGAGGCCGACACCTTGCCTCTGGACTACCGAGTTCCCCCCCAACCTTCTTTAAATGCTTTTTTTGTCATTGCATGCTTTCATAGCTTTCAAGTTATCTTTGTAAAAATAGGTTAACTATGAATGGGACGTTGATTATTGATATTCAATTACATCTCAACTTTAATGTAAAAAAAAAGGGGGGGTGGGCACTGGATGTCCAGAGGCAAGGTGTCGGCCTCTCAACCAAAAGGTTAGAGTCCCGCAGACGGTTGAAAAAATTTTGTCAAGTTTTTTTTGGGAGTAAAATCTACCCCCCACCTGGTCCAGATAGGTGGATCCAAACTCCTAGTCCCATCAGAGACGGACGATAAAAAGGAGTCCCGTGTGCAGAACACTTTGTGCACGTTAAAGATCCTGTGTTTACAAGGCAGTCCAGACAAAATTTAAAAATAAAATCCTACCAAAAACCCTGAGATCACCTTATTGGTTGGAAAGGTCCCTCAATAAATGATAATTAATTTAATTGTATTCAGCGTAGTGGAAAATCCCGCCCTCCACGAGACGGACGATTAACCCTGAAAGAAAACAACCTGCTGCCTTGCAGGTCTCCCTGTTTGCCCTGACCAAACGCTAAAGGGAGTTAACCCTGAGAAAATGACAACATGCTGCCTTTCAGGCTGGTCTTGAATAGGAGGCAGTCCTAGACAATCTAAAGGCTTTAAAATTCAGAAATCCTACCAAAAACCCTGGAGAAAATGAATTTAGATAGTTGTTGATGTGTAGATATTTTAGCCAATCAAATTAATGTGAAAGAGTCCCTCATAAAAAGCTTGAAAAGCTAATTGGATATGCAAAAGTCGAAAATTAAATCAATGCTTATTAACTAGGGAGTGGACTTAAATAAATGAGTAATGATTCCTAGAAAATTAACCCAACGGGAGAGTAGATGATCCGCCCTCCAAGTGCAATCTCCTGCTGCCTTTGCAGGCAGGTCTTGGCTGACAAAATGGCTGTACCAATACAGGGGTTAACCTCTGAAAGAAAACAACCTGCTGCCTTGCATGTCGCAGTAAGCTGACCAAACGCTAAGGGAGTTAACCCTGATAGAAAATGACAACATGCTGCCTTTCAGGCTGGTCTTGAATAGGAGTAAGTCCTATTTTGTTTATCATATTTATGGATTCAGTCGCAAAGGCTCCTCAAAAATGGAGAAAATGAATGTAGATATGTGGAAGCTCAAACGAGTAAATGTATCAATGCTTTTATTTGCTGATGATTTAGTTCTGTTTGGAAAATCAGAAAGGGACCTCCAGTCGAATATCAACATTATGAACAATGAACGAAATAAAAGAGGAATGAGAGTAAATGCAAAGAAAACCAAAACAATGCTAGTAACTAGGGAAGCTAAAACACAAAATCTTAAATTGGGCAGGGAGAATTTAGAACAAGTTTAAAGCTACAATTACCTAGGAGTAATGATTAACTCAGAGGGAAAACTAAGAGAAGAAATCAGCCAGAGAATCAAAAAGGCAAGTGCAATATATAACCATCTAGAAAAGACATTTGTAGGTAAGCAAGAATTGTCAACACAAATCAAAATGGCAGTATACAATACAGTTTATTGTCCTACTCTCCTCTATGGCAGCAAACCTGGACCTTAGACATGGAGAATACAGAGAGTACAGGCAGCTAAAATGAAAATATCTAAGAAGAGTAGTAGGGAAAACTGAAAGAGACAAAATCAGAAACACAACAATAAGAGATCAAACCAAAGCAGACAGCATAAAAGCTAAGATAGAAATAAATCAATTGAGATGGTTTGGGCATGTAAACAGAATGAATGACAATCGAATAGCTATATCAGTATACAATGGTATACCCAAGGTAAAAGACCAAAAGGCAGACCTCGGAGAAAGTGGGAAGAAGATATAAAAGAGGCATTGAAGCATAGAAATTTAACTGTTTTGGAAGGAAACAGAAAATGTCAGGAATGGCATCCTGAGAAAAACCATCCCGGGCATCTGAACCCATACACCGAAGGTAGAATGGGAACTGATAAAGAAAAGAAAACCCATACACCGAAAGGTAGAATGGGAACTGATAAAGAAAGAAACCCATACACCGAAAGGTAGAATGGGAACTGATAAATGAACTGATAAAGAAAGAAACCCATACATACTGATAAAGAAAGAAACCCATACACCGAAAGGTAGAATGGGAACTGATAAAGAAAGAAAGAAAGTATTCAGCGTAAACCTATATTCATTGGAATTCAAGTTAGAATGTATTGATATGTTAAGTTGTAACTTCAGTTGGATTTTAAAGTTACTGATTATCCCCCTTAATTTGTTGTAATTTTTCCCGTCTGTCGTTTTCCAGGTCGGCATTCCGTATCCTAACTTCAAGGACGTGCAGGTTTGTTTCAAGTTTTTTAATTGCATTTTCATTTTGCAATTAGTATTATTCACTTTTCTGTTGTCTTGAAAACGGATTTTAAATTTTTTTAACCAAAATAAAATCTTAAAACTGTTTAAAAAGAATTAAAAAGAAAAGAAAAAGAAAAGAGACAAACATTTGTGCCGCACATAAAGAAAGTTTTTGGGAAGATTTCCCGTGACAACAGAAATTGCTTAGCATGAAGCACACTTTCATTTAGTCTCTTAGATTTGTAGTGTTTTTCCATTGTATTATGCACTTTGAACGAGGCACTGGTAGCTCAGTTGGTAGAGCATCTGACTTATACTCAAGAGGTCCGCATTCGATTCTAGGTAAATTTTTCTGGCCCTCCTGTCGACCGAACAGTGAAATGGGTAGGTAGGTCTATTCAGACTCGGGGAAAGTAATGGTGGCGTGGAAGGCAATGGTCAACTACCACATTATCAGGACTCTACTACTCCAGGTTAACCTACGCTCAACTTTGAGTATGGTTTTACTTTATTTTACTTTCGCTTTGAAAGAGAAAGAAAATCAAGCATACTTCATGAAATGAGGAATTTAGATCTAATTATTTCAAAGGTTTGAAAAGTCAGTTGGGGGGGGAGAGCTTTGAAAGCAGTAGGAATAGATTACTCACTTATCATCCAAATCAGTTTCAAAGAATAATTCAGTTGTTTCTTAAAGAATTAAAAACTCTTCCTGTTTGGCTTCACGGAATGTTGGCGATGTAGCAATCTGATTTATGTTTGTACTTGTAAGGTTGTAATGAAAATACAAGATTGTAACATGGAAGGGGACTCGGTAGTCTAGAGGCATGGTGTCGGCCTCTCAACCAAAAAGGTAGTGGGTTTGAGCCCCACCAACGGTTGAAACATTTTCTTGAGTTTTTTTCGAGTAAAATCTACCCCTTGGTTCAGGTAGGTGGATTGACACCTAGTCTCATTGGAGACGGATTTGATAAAAGGAGGTCTCGTGTGCAGAGCACAACACTCTGTGCACGTTAAAGATTCCTCGGGCTGTTTACAGGGCAGTCCGGCAAAGTGAAAAAAATCCTACCAAAAAACCCAGAGATCACCTTAGCTATCAAAATTAAAGTAACACGGAACAGATACCAATACAAACACGATTTTACGGTATTCATTTAGTTTCAAAATCATTCTGTGAATGACTACTTGTTCTCATAAGAAATCTATCAGAATTAGATGATAGAGGCTTGAAGATTGATGAGCCAGTCATTGTTGTTGTAGTGACAGATATGCAAAAAGAATGGTATTAGACTTATGCAGTTGTTTTTTGTCTTTCAAAGGTTGAGCTAAAGAGAAAATACAACGATGAACATTGTCAGTCTCCGTCTCTACTTTTTCTGGTCATGCGTGGTACGAGATCCAAGCATTCCGGCTTTGAACCAAGCCCTCGGACGCTGCATTCGACACAAGTAGGGGCTCCTTGTTATAAATTTTATCCGCCTACCCGGGCCAAGTTTTTTAAACATGGGTTCCTAGGTGTTTTGCAACTTTCAACTGATAATGTTTCCGGTTGTTCATTTCTTCTATTTGTTGATTTTGACTACTGGTTTTATCCTTTACTTGTCTAATTTGGAAAAAAGGTACTGATTAAAAAATAAATAACAACCTTATTGTCTTTAAAGACTGGATTTTTAAGCCAAGATGTTTATCTGTATTAGATGTTTAAGAGTTGTTTTAACTTTCTGGCATTGTTCATGCCATGTTGTGTTTAATCGTTAAGCAACTTTGATAAATTCAATGTGAGTTAACTTAGGTAAAATCACTGAGGTACGATTATTGAAGCAGAGCTGTTAAAATGTGATATCCAGACTACTTTTTAGGGATGTTGATGAGAAAGGAGAGATGAAACAAAATTTCCTGTTGAACAGATGTTTAAATGGTAGAGTAAAGTTCCCTCAAGGCCATTAGGGCTTATAGTAAAAGTTTCTTTGAGGCCTTTACGGCCCATAGAGCTGGAGCTTATCCCGGTTTCTATAGCGTGAAGTGGAATAGGTGATAATAATCACCGCCTGGACAGGCCGCTAATCTGACGCAGGTTTTTACTCCCGAGCTGGTGCTTGTACCCATTTTGCACCTGGGTCGAGTGGGGAAAATGTGTGTTAAGTGTCTTTACCAAGGAACCCAACGTCAAACCTAGCTTTGCTGGGATTTGAACCAGGGACCTCATGATCCCTAGTTTGGCAGCCTTACCACTCTGCCACCCATATTCATCTGGATCGGGTAGGGATATTTGCCTGTTATGTGTCTTTCTAAAAAAAGGCACAAAAAACCCACACCTTGAGCATTGCCTGGATTCAAACCCAGCACTTCACAATTCCAAGTCTGTCTTTTTCTTTGCCTGTCAGCCCCCTGCGGAGCACAGGCCATCAACAAAGAGCCGCCAGTCATCCCCTTTTCTGCGTCAACATCTGCAACTCTCCCCCGGGTTTTCCCCCCGTCTCGCCATCTTCATCTTGATTGCGTCTTCTCCAGACCATTCATGGTCACCCTCTAGATCTTTTCCCTTGTAAATTCCTTGTCAAGCTTTGTCCTGCTATGTTGGATCGTGGTCTTCTCATCATATGGCCAATCCATCTCCCACTTCCTTTTCTTTAAATCTCTCCCCAACTGGGAGCCACTTGGTCCTCAAGAACTATCTGTAGAGGATAGAAGAAACACCACGAAAGATATACCATGCTTGAAATCATGACAGAGATCTCTGCTTTACTTCCAGGAATGATTGGGGAGCCTTGATCATAGTGGATGACCGCTTTGTCAAAAGCCCACAAAAATACTGTCAAGGTATTGTCCTTTGATGTCAATGTTGGTATTATTATTATTATTATTATTATTATTATTATTATTATTATTATTATTATTATTATTATTATTATTATTATTATTATTATTATTATTACTATTATTATTATTATTATTATTATTATTATCATTATCGTTGTAGTAGCAGCAGCAGCATTAGCAGTAGCAATCTTAGCAGTAGCAGTGCAGTGACAGTGGCAGCAGCAGTAGTAGTATTAAGTAATGACGGAAGCAGTTGTAGTAGTAGTACTAGTAGTAATAATAGTAGAAGAAATAGTAGTAATACTAAATATATCTTAATTATGACACAATATGAAGTTTTTTTTAATTGCCTCTTGTTTCTGTTGGTGTAAACACAAAAGATCTTTATTATTAAACTTGTCTATTGAATGTAATGTCTGTGATTTCTTTATGAATGTTTCACTTTCAGGCTTATCAAATGGGTGCGCAATAAAATACGGAAGTGGGACCGATTTTACGGCGCGTTAGATTCTATTAAGGAGTTTGTCGCCCAGAGCAAACAGAGAGAGAGGAATATCAGGCAAGGTAAGGAACACATTGAAAAAAAGAAACAGAAAAAAGGAGCGAAAAAAGGAAAAATGAAAAGAACAGAAAAAGAAAAAGAAAAAAAAAAAAAAAGAAAAAAAAAAAGAAAAAGAAAAGAAAAAAAGAACAAGTGTTAACAATTGATATGTATAATGATATATGGACTGATAATACATGTACGTCAAGATACGAGACTTCAGACTAAAATTTTGTTTGTTTGTTTTCTGTTTTTACCCCTCTGAAACCAGTGATGTGGAGAAATCAATGCTTAGCCCTCCCCCTACGCCAGAGTCAAACAAAGCTGGTTTCAAAACATCGCCTGGTTTCAATGCATCGCCTGGTTTCAATGCATCGCCTCTGGTTTCAAAACATCGCCTGGTTTCAAAACATCACCTGGTTTCAGTACCTCAGATACAAAGGCTTTCATTCCGTCTAAATTTAACAACGCCAAGGTGAGCATTGTTTTCAAAACGTTTTTGTCTTTTTTAATGTTTTAATAATTTTGATTATACTTTGTACTTAGCAGAAGAGCTCATCAATAAATTTATATTCTGGGTTAAAAAAAAAAAAAGAAATGATCTTGTACCGGTATATCTATTTTTCAGATTGTTATTCGATCTGTTTGCTTTGGTCAGTGCCACATTTGAGTCAGTGCGACAACGGTGGTTTTTTCCTGAATGTAAATTTTTAATAGACTTATTTTAGACTAAAATGTATGAGTCATATTTTATATTAAATAGATCTTACAATCACAAAGTTAATAATTGTTTTTCTGATTTTACTTTAAAGTTTAATTTTTTTGTTTTTTGTTTTTAAATATTCAGTTAATCTGTTTTGTGGTTATAGGTGGTAGGCATTCAAATTCACTTCTTTTCCGTAAGGAAAGAAAACAAAGGAAAAAAGAATGAATTGAAAAGGGTCTTACCTTGATTAACATAACGCTCTTTGGGCAGTATGAGGAAAGAGTATGGTATCTTTGAGACATTATTACCGGCTGTTGTACAGAAATATTGGCAACCAACCATATCTCCTGATTTCTTGAATGCCACTGTCGACTCATGTGAGTGGATATATTTTCTCATGTTATCGTTGTGTCGGCTTTTACTTATGTTTTTCTGTAATTTTGAAATTGCATGATTATGTTATTTTTCTTTTATTATAACATATGTAATATCTTTGTGATTCCTATTTTTCTTTCTTCTCAGAATTTCTCTATATTTGACCCCATGCCTACTAAAGGTAAATTTGGTCTTCAGGGAAGAGGAAAGCCTGGTGGTATGAATAGAGCAAATAACTTAAAGCCTGGATCGAGTGTTTCACACGGACATGAACAGAATTCTACATGGTCTAATAAACATGTGCCATCGTCTTTGCCTGCTGTCGGTTCATCCTTAAAATCCAGTACAAACAGCAGCTATACTTCCTTACAAAGTGCTTACAGCCATCAAACCAAGCAAAACCCGTCAATGGTTGCAGTGAAATCAAACGTAAACAATATGGCTGCACCAAATTTTCACAAAGCTTCCCCACGGAGCAGCGCCCCCAGCTGTAAATTTTCACTCAATGGCTCTGAGAAAGTATCGGTTAATGATGCGATGTTAAGAATCATCACTGAAAAGTGGCTCCCGGAGTTTCCTCTCAGGTGTTCAAAATTCCCAGACATCTCCATCCTATATATGGCGGCGATTTAAACCTGCCCGTCTCTAGCTCTGAAAGATTTGTTTACGTCGTAGAACCACCGACCTCGGTTGGAAGGGCTCCAATGGCTCGTAAGGTTAAGATGAGTGGTCAAGAAATAGATGCTCTTCTTAACGTCCCTCGCCTTTGCAGTTGGCCGAAAAAGGCGATGAAGGAAGCAGTAATAGAGACAAAGGACCAGCAAGCAAACAGAGTGCTGAAACAACTCAAACTCAATGTAAAAATCAATCTCGAATCACGCCACACAAAAATGAATTAAACAAGACATCTGCTTCATCAACTGATGATGATGATGATGATTTAATCATTGCCAGAGACAATTCCGCGAGGGGATGTGAAAGAATTTCTGAAAATGGGGTCGCCCAGTTTGAAAATATGGCAAAAATTGTGAAGCCTTCAGAAGGCGACCAAAAGCAGGATGGTCCTGCGGCAAATCCATTCTTAAGATTTTGTAATCCTCCAAGCACAGAGGACATTCATAAATTCTCTGTCAAATCTGCCGACACAACTCCTTCCTCTTCCTCTAGTCCTCTCCTCTTTACCCAAGAACTTTCGGGGGTAAGCGAGGAGTCTTATCCGATCAAAGAAACTCCAAGCTTGTGTACCAAAAAACCGTTATTTAAATGCAAGAAGCTGACAGTCCCCGACGCTGACGAAATTTCAAATGGGAAAGCTGACGATGCAACACCAAATACAGCAATTATTGAATCCGCAGCTAAGAAAAATGAAGACGATATTTCCAATATAAGATTTGCTTCATCATCAAGGACAGACAAGGAAACTTCAGAAGGGCAAAATTCTGATGTCAATGACGATGGAGGAGAGCAAAACAAGTTAATCGTAAAACGGAGTAGCCGAAGGAGGAGGAGCTCGTCACTGAAACTCGCCAGTGACAAGAATAAGAGAATGAAAAGGAAAATTGTCTTCCATTTGAAGAAGTGAGTGGTTAACTTTCTTTCAATGACTACCGATAATAAGTGAATGAAATTAAAATGTGGTTGTTGTGTAATTTGCTGGTTTGATTCTATGGGGGGTGGGGGGTGGAGGGGAACTCAGTAGTCCAGAGGTAAGGTGTTAGTCTTTCAACCAAAATATAGTGGGTTCAAGTCCTACCGACGGTTGAAAAGTTTTCTTTGAGTTTTTTCGAGCAACATCTACACCAGTAAATTCTCGATGAGTTTCAAAGTATGTGCAGTTCAGGAGTTTTGTGTTTTATTTTTCTATAACCAATTTCAATAAAGTAAATAAGATGGATTTATAGTCTGTATACCCGCACAAGTGTAGGCTCAGAGACTGTACATCATTTATTGTCCCAGCAGGCCATTTCATTCAAGGTCTTTTTCAACTCCTTGGGACCATACAGTACAGCTGCAGCCTTGATAGGCTTTTCTACTAACACTCTGACAAGATCTCTCTTTACCTATAGCTGAGTACTCATTCACACCTGAGTCAAGTGAGGAAAGTAGAGTGAAGTACCTTTCCCAAGAGTGCACCGTTGTGCACCCCCCCTCCCACCCCCACCACACACACACACACACACACACACACACACACACACACACACCTGTGCCAGCTGTGGAGTTCAAACCTAGTGTCGTCGTGATTACAAGTTCACAACTCTACAGTTCCGCCATGCCTCCAAATTGCAACGCGGAGATAACTGAAGATAAGATAAAACCTTACTGTCCTGTTGCCATGGCGTATCATTGTGCTAATTTTTTCGTTCCCTCAATGTAATCATTTCTATCCCTCCTAGGTTAAAAAGTTCCTTCAAGGCCATGACGGCCCGTAGAGCCGAGCGTGTTCCGGTTTCTATATCGCGATCAACCATTGCTTGCGTACACAAATTTTCGCATTATTTTCTTAAATCTCATAATTTAACAACTTCCTTCCTCATAGAGAGAGGCACCAGTTGCTAAGCCAAGACAAGCCGGTAGAGCATCTATCTGACCATGACTCGGAATATTCAAAATTTGATTTCGGATCCAGGCAGATTTTTTCATCGCCTTCCTCAACTTCTTGTCGGTGAATCCATGGCCAGCATATAGGAAGCAAGGTTTATTGTTCAGACTCAGTGAAAGTAGGGTTGGCATGGAAAGCAAATTGTGGCAAATCACCACATTACGTGGTTGTATACCCAGGAAAATTCTCTGACTCTACCTTGGATTACCCTGCGCTCAACAATGAGTTGTGGCGTTGGTGGCCTAGCACTTAGGCTGCCCGACTGGTAATCATGAGGTCCCTGGTTCAAATCCTAGCAAAGCCAAGTCTGACATTGTGTTCCTTGGGAAAGATATTTAACAGACATTTTCCCCACTCTACCCAGGTGCAAATGGGTACAAGCACTAGCTTGGGAGTAAAACCTGCGTCAGACTAGCGTCGTGGGCAGGAGGTGATCATTGTCACCTGTTCCTCTTCACGCTATAGAATCCGGGAAAAGCTCCGGCTCTATGGGCCTTAAGGGCCTTGAAGGAACTTTATTTACTTTACAACAATGAGTTGATTTATTTTTCTCATCTCTGATTTCAGAAACAAACTGACAATAGCTCCTGTACATTCTCATGTATTACCTGTGGCTGTCGAATATTTCATGACATGTCTGTCTCAGGTGAGCAATTCGATTCCACCATACTCTTTAACTTTTGATGAAAATTTGTAATTAATCAGAACTTAGGAATTCCTGTGTTCAAATTTATTGCGTCTTTAAGGAGTGGTGATGCATCCTGATTGTGTCTTCTTGTCTCAATCCATTTAGAAAAGAATACATGTACTAAAAACAAACACAAAAAAAAGCATTAGTTTTAAAAACAGGAAAAAAAACTACCGACAAAAATCAATATCAATCGCAAAAATAAAAACTCTGAACTTTATCAACTCCTCACCACTCTTCCCACCTTTTCCCCCAAATGATGGAAACCACCAAAGAATCCCCCCCCCCCCCCTAAAAGAAATGAAAAAAAGAAAATTCCTTCAACCCCAAAACATATAAAATACAAAACTCAACAACCCAATACAAACAAAATGTTACGAAGTAAAAAATGGAGCAGACTGTACACTCTAGATCTACATGCTGATGTAGACAATCTAGTAACACCAAGGCTTAATTAATAATTATAACAAGTCTATTTATTATATTCACAGTCGACAATCAATAAATGAATGAGTGAAGCAAGCACAAATATATCCAATGTAAGCTGTAATAACGAGACATGGAATCTACCTACATTTCTTGTTCTCTCTCTCTCTCTCTCTATCATATCATGTAGAAACTAAGATATTTCTATAATTGTTAAGTTCCACACCATTCCAAACATTTCGACAACATTCTCTCACTTTCCAGATATTAACCAATCAATATTATTACTAGGGTACACCAAAGCGATTATGTCACAAATTCAATAGGGATTTTACACACTAAAATTAGTTACGTCGTAGGTTTACTTTCACTGGGGTAATTCCTTACAAAACTATAAGTGAATACGTTACACAAAGCAACAACAACAGCAAGACAAGAATGATTCTGACTCGGTGTATTGTTTACTGAAAGTTGAGTTGTTTGACTGTAGTAAGAAACTCATTGATTGAGGGAACTCAGTAGTCCAGTGGCAAGGTGTCAGCCTCTCAACCACAAGGTAGTGGAGTGGAGCCCGCACGCGGCTGAAAAAGTTTTTATAAGCAAAATCTACCTCCCCTGGTTCAAGTAGGTGGATCGACACCTAGTCCCATCACAGACGGACGATAAACTGGAGGTCCTGTGAGCAGATCACAGCACTCTGTGCACATTAAAGATCCCTTGGCTGTTTACAGGGCATGTCTGGGCAAAACAGAGTAAATCAGATCAAATAAAAAAAGAAAGCCCCATTGGTTTGTTTTTAAAAAGTCTAGAAAGTCCATTCATTAATTTTCCCTTGTTCTTTCTGTCTTGCAGGTTTTGTTCGGCAGAAATCGTCTCCTCCTTTTCTGTGTCAAGATGTACTAGAAGACAGCCAAAAGCCTGGGTGCTACTTTTTCATTCCAACAGCCGTGATGCCAGCAGCCTTAAACCTCTTCCACAAGGATTGCCAGGTAGCTGTGTCATAATACAATGTAAAAGTAAAGTTTTTATGCAAGACCGTTATGACCCATAGAGCCTGAGCCTGAGCTTGTCCCGGTTTTTTATAACGTGAAACGGAACGGGTGATAATAAATTTACCTTCTGGACAGGACGGTTGTCTCGACGCAGGTTTTTACTCCCAAGCTGGTGCTTGTACCCATTTGCACCTGGGTCGAGTGGGGAAATACGTGTTAAGTGTCTTTCCCACGGAACTCAACGGTGGGCCTGGCTTTGGCAGGATTTGAACCCAAGACATCATGATCCCCAGTCTGGCAGCTTAACCACTCGGTCACCGACACCACAAGCTTTGTAATATACTCGTTTCAGCATTAATCCGATAATCAATTTACGGCAAATTTATTTGGTACTTCAGTGAGCCTCATTCGCCAGGCTGTTGAATCACAGAATTTTTTTTGGCTATTTTAATAGAGTGCCCGCGCCACCTGGACACCCTAGCCAGCCCTCTACTTTAATAGAGTGCCTGTACCACCTGGACACCCTAGCCAGCCCTCTACTTTAATAGAGTGCCCGTACCACCTGGACACCCTAGCCAGCCCTCTACTTTAATAGAGTGCCCGTACCACCTGGACACCCTAGCCAGCCCTCTACTTTAATAGAGTGCCTGACACCACCACCTGGACACCTAATCTATTTTAATAGAAGTGCCGGACACCCTAGCCAGCCCTCTACTTTAATAGAGTGCCCGTACCACCTGGACACCCTAGCCAGCCCTCTACTTTAATAGAGTCCCGTACCACCTGGACACCCTAGCCAGCCCTCTACTTTAATAGAGTGCCCGACCACCTGGACACCCTAGCCAGCCCTCTATTTTAATAGAGTGCCCGTACCACCTGGACACCCTAGCCAGCCCTCTTTAATTTACACCCTAGCCAGCCTGCTACTTTAATAGAGTGCCGCCGTGCCACCTGGACACCCTAGCCAGCCCTCTACTTTAATAGAGTGCCCGTACCACCTGGACACCCTAGCCAGCCCTCTACTTTAATAGAGTGCCTGTACCAGGTGTAAACGCTGACACCTAACTCCCAGCCATCTATACGTTACTCCCGCTTTCTACCACATGCAGAACCCACTGGGCCTAGAGGAGCCCAGTGCTTTGATGTGCCACAGTTGGTACCCTCCAGCCCTTTTTTATAGAGTCTAATACAATTTTGATTGGCATAAACCAACACATATGTGTCAGTGTAAAAGTAAGATATTTTGTAATTGTTTCTGCCCATCTTCATACCATTTAATTAGTTTGAAATGTTGTCTTCTGGACAATTTAGCCAGCAGTTTTTGGATTTAATTCATTGCCTGAAGGAATGGGTCCTGAGACAATCCCTAGACAGCCCCACTAGGGAGCACAAGTGCAGCTGGCAGCCGGTGCCAGTGCTAGATTCAGGAAAGGACAACTCTGGCTGTTTGTTCATTCTGTTGATCATAAAACTCTCTAATCATTGGTTAGGGATGCTTTTGATTGGCATGAGACCAACTGGGGGATGGGGGGAGGGGGGGGGGTTGTTGTTCCATCTTCTTCTCAATAGACGGGACTGGTTCAAATGCTTGGAGATCAATTTTTCGGGAGATCAGTTTTTTTTGGACGGTTGATTGGCCTCAGCTGGCAACTTCCAGTTTTGTTTATTTGGTGCTGTGGCAATCATCTTAGCATGGGGAACACAATGATGCATAAACAAACTGGTGCAATGTGTAAGTTGTTCCAATCAGCATGTAAGATATTTAGGTGTGGGTTGTTAATTGGCAATAGCACTTCCATTTAATTAGTTTGAAATGTTGTTTCCCCACCGTACTGGTATTCTTGGTTGGGTTTGTTGGCGCTTTTGGTTGGCAATACTGGTGTTGGTTGGGTTTGTATGGTTGGCAATAGATTCCAATGCTGGTTGGGTTGTTTGTTTGGCAATAGCATGGGCATGTGCTCTGAATGGGTTTGTGGGCAACTGGTCTGAGAAAGTTGGAATAGATGGGCAACTGGTGCTGGTTGGGTTTGTGGGCTAGGTTTGCACAGCATGGGCTACAGCCGGTGCTGCTAGTTGGGTTTGTGGGCAACAATCATGGGCAACTGGTGCTGGTTGGGTTTGTGGGGCGGTTGGTTGGCAATAGCATGGGCAACTACTAATCAAAGCATTAGGTTGGGTTTGTGGGCGTTTGTTTGGCAATAGCATGGGCAACTGAGGGTGCTGGGGGGGGGTTTGGGGGGGTTGTTTGTTGGCAATAGCATGGGCAACTGGTGCTTCTTGGGAAACTGGTGCTGGTTGGGTTTGTGGGCGGTTGGTTGGCAATAGCATGGGCTACTGGTGCTGGTTGGGTTTGTGGGCTGTTGGTTGGCACAGTACTACTGGTGCTGGTTGGGTTTGTGGGCGGAGGTTGGCAATAGCATTACTGGTGCTGGTTGGTTTGTTGGGCTGTTCACTTGTTAGTTCCTGGGCTTACTGGTACCTGGTTGGCCGTTTGTGGGAGTTTGGTTGGCTAAATCAGTTCATGGGCAACTGGTGCTGGTTGGGTTTGAACGGTGTTGGTCTGATCCCCAAGCCAGTGTTGTATCCATTTTCATAGTGTGGGCGTTTGGTTTAATAGCATGGGAACTGGTGCTGGTTGGTTGTATTGGCGGTTGGTTGGCAATTCCATGGGCAACTGGTGCTGGTTGGGTTTATTGTGGGTTTGTTGGCGGTTTTTGGCCCCAAAATGTTAGCATGGGCAACTGGTGTCTGGTTGGGTTTGTGGGCGGTTGACGTTATTGGTAGGTCCTACTTCTTTTCCATTCCCTCGCATGGGCTTCTTAACTGGTGCTGGTTGGGTTTGTGGGCATGTGTTGGTTGGCAATAGCATCTGGGCAACTGGTGCTGGATTGGGGCCATGGGCTGTTGGTTGGCAATAGCATGGGCTTATAATAAAATCATGGTGCTAGATGTTAACCTTTGTTGGCAGTTGGTTGCAATAGCATGGGCAACTGGTGCTGGTTAAGGTGTTGTGGGCGGTTGGGTTAAATAGCATGGCATTGGCATGGTTAGTTTGTGGGCAACTGGTGCTGGTTGAGGTTTGTGGGCGTTTGGTTGGTCCACATTAAATTTCCACATGAACTACTGGTACTGGTTGGTTTGTGGGCGTTTGGTTACGAATTGGCTGTTATAGCACATGCTGTGCTTGGTTGGGTTTGTGGGCGTTTGGTTGGCAATAGCATAACTGGTGCTGGTTGGGTTTATACCTGTGGGCGGTGGTGCTGGTTTGTGGGCGGATAGTACGCCATGGGCAACAACTGGTGCTGGTTGGGTTTGTGGGCTAGTCTTGGTTGGCAATAGCATGGCTACTGGTGCTGGTTGGGTTTGTGGGCGGTTGGTTGGCAATAGCATGGGCTACTGGTGCTGGTTGGGTTTGTGGGCGGTTGGTTGGCAATAGCATGGGCTACTGGTGCTGGTTGGTCCTATTTCTTTTCTTTCACTCTTTCATACGTCTTTCACTTGGCTGTTTTCCCCTGAATTCACCTAAGTAGATGGCATTCAATGAAGTGGGATCTCTAGATCGGGGGTAGAATTCAACGAATCCCCAAAACTCCCTGAAATAAAAATGTACAGTTCCTCCTAAGGCCGTTCACATTGCCCCTTAGAGCCGGAGATTATAATATCCTGCTGGATTCAATAGCATGAAGCGGAACGGGAGATAATGATTACGCCAGTCTGATCCCCCAAGCCAGTGCTTGTATCCATTTTCACCTGGGTTGAGTGGGGAAATAGCGTGTTACTGTTAAGTGTATCATGTATATATATACAATGTACTTGCACTATAAAAATGTATGGACTGTAGTATTTTTGTATTGAAAATTGTAAACGGTTTGTTTTCTATGGAATTGCAAATACATGTATTGCAGTTACCAGTATGCAAAATAAAATGATGATTATGTACTTATGTAAAACAAAATTGGATGCTTTATTTAATGTGTGAATGTGTATGTATGTCTATTTTTCCCCATAAATGTTAATGACTATATGTCAAACATGTTTGTCTGTCTGTTTGTATGTTTGTGTACTTGTGTGGGCAGTTGACGGATGCTATTGGTAGGTCCTACTTCTTTCCTTCCATTCCCTCGCTTATCTTTCATCTGCTGTTTCTTCTTAACTCATCCTGAGATCACCGCATATGGTGGATACGGAAATTTTAAAGTAGCAAATCATGTGTTTGTTTATCAGTGTGTCTGACTGTCAGATCATCTGTCTGCCTCTCTCTCTCTCTCTCTTTCTCTCTCGTTTTGTAAATTTCAAACATTTCTTTGAGCATTAAAAACAATTTGATAACAACACAACTCAAACAAAATGAAAACCAAGGAAAGGCATTTTATCACTGGCTGGAAAACATTTAATTTTATATTGATTTCATCATAAATTGCTTTGTATACTTGCAAGATGTAACGTTATAATAAAATCATATATTACAGGAAATAAATTTAAATTTAGATGTTAACCTTCGATGATCTAAATAGCAAGTACAGTATCAGTCGTCTCAAATTGATTTAACAATGATAATATTATATTCCTACCACATTCGTAAACCGCGTACAGGTATATCGCTTGAAAAATCACATCGGATATATGAACACCAAGTGTTTATTCGGCCCACTAGTTTTTCTATAATTTCATGGCATTGGCATGTACAAAAGTCATACCAGTTAAAATAATAATAATAATAATAATAGCAACTGATACGGTAAAAATGTTACCGTTAGAGCTTCGAGTGTTGGATAACTGGGCGTGACTTTGTACGTGTGTTTACTACGAGGCCTATAGTATAAATCAAGTCCACATTAAATTTCCACAAGTGTACATAATTTACCATTCTGTGTCCTACAGACGATTTGAGTCAAACTGAGAGGTTTTAGTGTATCGCAATACATCAGGATTATTATGCGAAGTTACGAATTGGTTTTCATCGGATTCGAGGCCACACTGGAACACATGCTGTGTTCTTGCAAGCAGTGAGTGCAACATTTTACTGTAGTAGGACAGTACGTCCTGTATTATATCTGATAACAGAGGGAGACAACTCCTTTTGGTGGTACAATATAGTACTGTAGTAGTCTTTAGTGACGCCATGTATTATACCTGATGACAGGAAGACAACTCCTTTTGGTGCTAGTCTTGTAGTAGGATAGTACAACATGTATTATACCTGATAACAGAGAGGAGACAACTCCTTTTGGTGCTAGTACTTGTTAGTAGGATAGTACGACATGTATTATACCTGATGACAGGGAAGACAACTGCTTTTGGTGCTAGTACTGTAGTAGGATAGTACAACATGTATTATACCTGATGACAGAGGGAGACAACTCCTTTTGGTAGGATAGTACTTGTATTATACCTGATGATAGGGGAGACAACTCCTTTTGGTTCTAGTCTTGTATTATACCCGATGACAGGGAAAACAACTCCTTTTGGTGCTAGTACTGTAGTAGGATAGTACGACATGTATTATACCTGATGATAGGGGAGACAACTCCTCTTGGTGCTAGTACTGTAGTAGGAAAGTACGACATGTATTAATAATATTATACCTGATGACAGGGAGACAACTCCTTTGATGCTAGTACTGTAGTAGGATAGACCACCATGTATTCTACCAGATGACAGGGGAAACAACTCCTCTTGGTGCTAATACTGTAGTAGGATAGTACGCTATGTATTGTACCAGATGACAGGGGAGACAACTCCTTTTGGTGCTAGTACTGTATAAGTAGTATAGTACGCCATGTATTATACCTGATGAGAGGGAGACAACTCCTTTTAGTGCGAGTACTGTAGTAGGATAATACGCCATATATTATACCAGATGACAGGGGAGACGACTCCTTTGGTGCTAGTACTGTAGTAGGATAGTACGCCATGTACTGTACCTGATGACAGGGGAGAACTCCTTATGGTGCTAGTACTGTAGTACTAGTAGTAGTAGGATAGTACACCATGTATTGTACCAGATGACAGGGGAGACAACTCCTTTTGGTGCTAGTACTGTAGTAGGATTGTACACCATGTATTGTACCTGACGATCGGGGAGACAACTCCATTTGCTGCACATCCGAATCCATTCCCCTTGATCTTTAAAGTTGTATTGCTCAAGGGCATGCATATTGATTATCTTCGTGACATCTCCCTCCCCCACCCCCATCAGTGAAAGGAAACGCTTTGAGGCGGGATGTGTCCATGGTCTCCCATCATCTCCATGACAACGGTGCCGTCTGGGTGAATGGTAAGTAGGGTCATACTGCAGTTGGCCACGCTGACACGAATCCAGCCCTCGGTGGGAAACTGTAGAGCTCTGGTGGGAAGACAGAATAGGGGCGACTAAGGGGACATCAATAAATAAGCATTGAAACACCCTATACTAGGCACAAGGTCAAGACAAATACACAGAAATAAAGAAGAGAACTCCGCCCCCGCCCCGTCTCTCCCCCACAAACCAACAACTGTGTGTACCAGACTGCATCAAAGCCCCCAACCTCTGAGTCGGTATCAAATGCCTCTTCACGAATAGAGAGCTCAGGACGAATAAGAATAACCCCAACCCGAAACAACAACAAACGACAACAATAAAACCAAAATCTCAGCTAGATAAAGCTGTAAAATGTGTATAGTGCGATCTTCAAACATAGATTGTCGTCTGCACTCATTTTACTGTTGGATTCATGTATTCACACTTAAAAAAAAAAGAAAAAAGAAGCCAAAAAAAAGCGTTAGAATCACTTGGATGACATACATGTTTTCTTGACATCGGCAATGAATAAAAAAATATAAACAAACACCCCAACAATTTACCGGCAAAGGAAGTAACGAATAACATTTGAATGGCAGACGATCAGCTCATAGGAATCTTCCAACTGAGTTGGGTCGGCTCTGTGGAAGTACTTCCGGAAGGCGTTTTCGATGCGTGCGCCATCTTGAAAGAATTGCTAGTCAGGTAAAAGGAATTATAAAAAAAAAAATTCATACTGAGATTATGAACAGAGTACAGCATTGATGACATCATTTGTGATATTTCAATTTCATCACTGAAAACCATCCTTACTTTATAGACTAAAGAGTCATTTAGAATCTGATAAGTACATATTCTAATGTATTGGTTGACAGATATATGTAATAAGTTTGTTTGTTTCATTGGAAATTTACCCCGTCCACCATTGCGGTGAACTCAGGATGAATTAAGAGGAAACAGCAAGACGAAAGATAAGTAAAAGAAGGAAAGGAAATAAATAAGACCTACCAGCAATGCCTGTCAACTGCCCGCGACATAACAAAGACCAGTGTACTGTCAAACAGTATAGACAGCTTATTACGTGTTCTACGGCGCAATTCCTGCGCAGTGAGACATCAGCGATAGAAACACTATAATATTATGTCCTCTTCTTGTATGGCGTCGGTGGCCCAGTGGCTAAGCTGCCGGATTTGGGATCATGAGTTTATGGGTTCGAACCAAAGCAATGCTACCGTTGCGAGGGGAGCTATGTCCGATGACGTGTTCCTGTGGAAAGGTGCGTCCTTAACACGCATTTCCCAACTCAACTCAACTCAACCACTCAACTCAACTCAACCACTCAGCTGGAGCTACAAAATGGGCCCCAACAACAGCTTTGGAGGAAAACCTGTGTCATGCTAATGTTCTGTTCAGGAGATGAGTATTACCACCGGTTCCGCTTCACTATAGAAACCGGGCTATGCTCCGGATCTATGGGCCTTAAAGGCCTCGATGGAAATTTACTTTATAATAACCCAGACACGGTGGCGCGTTGACATCCGGTTGGAAAAACCACAGGGGAGACCCTAATATTACTAATAACAAAAAATCGTGATATTTTTGAAAAAAAATGCACCCAAGAACGTTTTTGATGCCATGTTTGAAACGAGCTGATGAAAGATATTTTTAGAGCATTATGGTTTTCGCTAAAAATGCAATACAGGTATAAGAATTAAAGAAGATTTGAAACAACCAGGTTTTTAAAATTTCATTTCTTTTTCTTTTGGAAAATAAAAAAGAAGAATTTGACTGTCAAATTCTGTGGTTTAAAAAAACTTTTTTTTTATTCCACTTTCACCATTTCTTTCCAATCGACAGCAGTCTATCTTTCATTAACAATACAATATCCGTTCCCGTCCGTTATGTTAAACAATCATTTCATCAATTAAAACGTGGAGTCAGTTAATTAATGAAAAAATGTTGCAAATTGTAGTAAAAGCAACAAACTTGGCTAATACTAATAGATATGCATGTTGATATAGACCGTACCATGAATGACCAAAAACTGACCATAATAAAGTTATCACACATTTTCAGATGCTCACACTCCTTAATAGTCGCTTGTCAGCGTGGTTCTATATCACAGTTTGTTCGGCTTTCATAGCTCTTTGACCCGGATGAGTTTCGTGTTTTTACTAAAATGTGCACAGTCGAAGTGTTTTTGTTGTTGCTTTTAACTGACTCCACTAAAGTGAGGAAGTGTTTTTGTTGTTGCAACTGTGGTTACCACAGTAATGTTTTTGTTGTTGCGAAAAAGTCCTGTTTAAGGAGCTATATTACTACTACTACTATTACTACTACTACTACTACTACTACTACTACTACTACTACTACTACTACTACTACTACTACTACTACTACTGCTGCTGCTGCTGCTGCTGCTGCTGCTGCTGCTACTACTACTACTACTACTACTGCTGCTACTACTACTACTACTACTACTACTACTGGCGCTGCTGCTCTTACTCGGCGCGGTTTGTTGTGTTCGATTGAAACACTTTGTATCTCCTCGTAATGACCACAGGAGAGACTCGGTAGTCGAGAGGCAAGGTGTCGACCTCTCAATCAAAAGGTAGTGGGTACGAAAAATGTTCTCGATTTTTTTCGAGCAAAATCTCCCCGCCTCTCCCCTCCTCCTCCTCCCCGGTGCAGGTAGGTGGATCGACACCTAGTCCATCGGAGACGGAGTATAAAAAGAAGGTTTCGTGCAGATCACAACAATCTGTGTACGTTAAAGATCCCTCTGAGTTGACTGTTTACAGGGCAGTCCGGGCAAAATTAAAGATCCTACAAAAAACCACAAGATCGCCTTAGTTGTGGATGTGGGTAAACCAAATCTGTTTGAGAGAGTCTCATGGGATTGGAAGGAAGCTGTATCCTCTGAGGACCGTCTCCACTGCTTGATAAAAATACCAATAACTTGGTTACATGTAATATTAAGTAGCATCATCTTTACTTTTGGGGACAGAGAGTACCCTACTAAAAATATATTATTCACAAGAGTGACGTACATCAGGAGTCGGTCTCCAGTTGCCAGAGACGGGGTCGGGTTGAGCAGGCGCTCCTTCAGACAGACACGGATCACTGGTGAACTCCAGGTGGCACATGTGCGCATGGATGAGCCGCGCTGTCTCCTTGGCCCTGGTCATGGTCGACGAGGTCACATCGGAGTAAGGAAGACCCAACTGCTGTAACCTCTGACCTGTGATGTCTGCTTGACAGCGACCTGAAAATAAAAGAAAAAAAAAAAAAAAGAAAGAAAAAAGATGTATTTCCATGCGCATCAACAGATAATAAAGATCGTTACTACAGTGTGGTGACGGTGGCCGAGCGGTTAGGTTGCCAGACCAGGGATCCTGAGGTTCCGTGTTCGAATCCTAGCAAAGGTAGGTCCGACGTTGTGTTTCTTGGGAAATACACTTAACACGCATTTTTCTTACTCTACCCAGGTGCAAATGGGTACAAGCACTAGATTGGGAGTAAAACCTGTGTCAGACTAGCATTCTGTCCAGTAGGTGATTTTTGTCACCTGTTCCACTCCACACCATTGAAACTGGGATAAACTCCGGCTCTATGGGCCGTAGCGGCCTGAAGGAGCTTTACTGCTTGCTTTACTTCAGAGAGGAGATACGAAGTTGAATATGAAGGCCTAATAGGTAGAACAGTGACGTTTACAAAGACAGAAAAGTTTCGGGCAAAACCGCCCTTCCTCAGTCACACAATAACGATACTTCAGTAGGCTCGCAATGGCAATGGGCAACTCATTAAATTGAACATGATGAAAAATACCTGGAAGGGACGAAGGCAAAATTAATAATCTTTAAGAAGCAAGGTGACTCGGTAGTACAGAGGTAAGGTGTCGGCCTCTCAACCAAAAGGTAGGTTGAAACAGACAGAGCCCCGCCAATGATTGAAATATTGAAATATTTTCGAGTATTTTTCGAGCAAAATCTCCCCCCCACCTTTTCTGGTCCAGGTAGGTGGATCGACACCGTCCCATCGGAGACGTGCAAGAGAAAACATAGGCCAGAGTGTGCAGATCACAACCCCGTGCAGATCACAACCCCGTGTGCAGATCACAACCCCGTGTGCAGATCACAACACTCTGGCTGCTTACAGGGCTGTCCGGGCAAAATAAAAATAAAAATTCTTACCAAAAATCAAATCAAATAAAAAATCCCAAAAGCAACATGGACGCTAATCATGGACCCTGAACAGAACAACTTCCGTAAATAATTGAAATGAGTTGTGTTAAAAATGTAAAGAGAACACAGAACAACCCCGATAATGAGTTGCCAAAAAAAGAAGAATAATCCTGGTTTAAAAAAAAAGTCCTCGAAAGAATAAAGGTCCGGACCCTGTGGCTTCTCCACGACATAAAGAAGAGGAACTCAAATATTTTGGGCACAGAAAGAGCGCACCTTTTTGTCAGCGACAAGAAGACGATGAAAGAAAGCAACTGCATGCACGTACATTACATGTACTGCGATTTTGAGACGTGTTTTTATTTGTGAAATGTTAGTGCTTGTAGTTATTTGTCTGTGCCGTGTTGTTATTTGTCTGTGTCATGTTATTATTTGTCTGTGTCATGTGGCTATTTGTTTGGGTGGCTATTTGTTTGGGTCATGTGGTTATGTTTTTAATGTTGTTACTGAGAATTGGTGGCCACTCGTGCGATGACCCATCACCAATTTTCGTCACCAGGGGCAGATCTGGAATTGAACGGATCAATGACGTGGCAGCAGTCAGCACTGCATTTTTTTTAGCTACAAATTAAAACTGAATACCTGCTCTGTGTATGTCCTAGGATGCAACCATTGATGAATTATCGCACCGAGACAGGCTCGAGGTTTTTGTTGTTGCGATAAATCCAATCCAATCTACACAGCATGCTAGACGACCGTAGCTTTCAAATAAATTATCACAGAAATACATGCACAATTATGCATCGCTAAAGAATGTAATCTAGATCTACCTAAGGGTGAGACACCGTCGAGAGAGAGAGAGCAGTTTCACGTACTGGCCATGGCGTATCAATAGAATGTGTCTGGTGGCTGTTGGTGATGCTCTTGAGCTTTTCACGTTGTACTGGTGGAGTTCTTGGGCCGTTTCACATTTGGGGCATCCATGTAGCCTCTTGGGTCTCTCCTAGGAAAGATTGATAAACAGAATCTTGAAAGTGGGATGTTTTGAATCATCGTCATTGAAAACAGGATTTGAATTATACACGCAAAGAAACTCATTTACATTGATGAAAAATGAAGCCAACGACTATACAGTAATTTGTGAAATGTTAGTGCTTGTAGTTATTTGTCTGTGTCATGTGGCTATTTGTCTGTGCTATGTGGTTATTTGTCTGTGTCATGTGGTTATTTGTCTGTGACATGTGGTTATTTGTCTTTACATTTGGTTATTTGTCTGTGTCATGTGGTTATTTGCATGTGACATGTGGTTATTTGTATATGCCATGTGGTTATTTGTATATGTTATGTGGTTATTTGGATATGTCATGTGGCTATTTGTATATGTCATGTGGTTATTAGTCTGTCTCATGTGGCTACCTGCCTGTGTCATGTGGTTATTTATCTGTGTCATGACACAGATGTCTGTGTTATGTGGACATTTGTCTGTGTCATTGTATTTGTTTGTGTCATGTAGAACGAAGAAGATCATGTGGTTATTTGTCTGTGTCATGTGGCTATTTGTTTGTGTCATTAGTTATTAGTCTGTGTCATGTGGTTATTCATCTTGCCATTAAGTCACAATTGGTCTACGTGTTCCAGTTAATCATTAAACAATGTATCAATGTATGTAAGGAACGATGAAGATACACGTCTCAGACAATCGCCATCACCCGCTGTTTATATCGCCTAGTGGATTGAGGGCCTGGACTGTGAGAATCCTGGTAATTTACCCGTCCTTGTGTTCCAGTTAATCATTTCATGTAGTGTTTTGGAGGGCAGATGAAAAAGGTGACCTCAGACGACCCCCCCCTTGACTCCCAACCGAATAGGACATTGGTCAATGGAGAATTTACCTCCCAGGTGAGCTGGTACCCATTCTCATCTGGTTTTGGAGGGAAAAAAGAAAAGCCTCATCAACACTTGTAAAATAATAATTTATTTAATTGAAATTTACCCCGTCCGCTATATACAGTGAAGGTGTGTGTTTGTTGATGCTGATCCGTGTGATGCCTCAATATGCAAAACCGCGTGTGTTTCAGTCCTCCGCGCGATCCATTGTAGCGATTTTTCTCTGTTATTCAAATCTCAATTCTGATTATTTAGGGGATTATAGCATAAGAATGTAGTCATGTGGTGTATTTGTAGTGCCGCTTGCCGCTTAGCGGATTAGCTATACGTGTACATTATTGTGTAAAAACACGTTACAATTTGAAAATATATAAATTTCGTACAGGTAGGTTAATTGTATTTAGAAATTCAGCAGCTGTTTCAAATCATGGTTATCATTGATTATTTGATTAAAG
>JAXRKP010000110.1:72500-92500 GCA_037039925.1 Doris montereyensis | reverse complement strand
ACTAAGGTAAAGGATAGTGATGGCAAAACAAACATTGCACACTATTAGAGCTGTTGTCTCCAATTCAAAACTGAAAATAAACACGAAATGGCAAACAGTGTGTTCTCTTTTCCTCATAGGTTGCGGGTTCGATTCTAATTCTATTGATGCCCAAGACGTTTTTCTGTCTATTCCTTTGTATTTGTCCCATTCTTTGTTCTTATGGGGCTTCAATACTATTTCCTGTCCATGCTCATCACTTTCGACATGCCCCTCACTGTTTGTCTCTCTCTCTCTCTCTCTCTCTCTCTCTCTCTCTCTCTCTCTCTCTCTCTCTCTCTCTCACTCTCTCTCTAAACTTTGTCTCTCTCTCTCTCATCCACTATCCATATATATATATATATATATATATATATATATATATGGACAGAGAGAGAGAGAGAGAGAGAGAGAGAGGAGAGAGAGAGAAGAAAAAAGAAAAAGGCAGCAGGAGACTCATGGAGGGCCGTGCCGTCTTGTCCCCGCACAGGTGCAATCACCACTGCCCATTGTCCGATTCTATCCATTGTAATAGTTGGCACTATGGGTTTCACTCCCTTTTAAGTAGTGCACGCGTGTGTTTGAGAAAGCATATGACAACATAAACGATAAACTAGAATCTGAGAGATCAACTGTAAGCAACATTAGTAACATTCTCATAAAGATTGAAAGTCTATCTTTTCATTTAGAACACCCCCGTTTTTTATGCGACCCATTAGTGCAAGTTTTAATGTTTTTTGATTATTTCATTGTTTCATTTCATATCCAAGGTAGTGTTGCTCGGATCTACATCCCAGTTAATCGCAAACCTTCGCACCCCCCACCCCCTTGTAAACCCTTCACGGCTCCCTGGGGGTGGGGAAGGAAATAACGTATCCATTTTAAGAACCCTTGCTCTCATCGAAGAAGGAAAAACTCAAGGCCTTGACGGCAACGTCGTGCACAAAAGCACCAAAAAACCCCCCTCTTGATAGTTTGCAGGGCTGTCAAAATGAAATATTCAAGTCCTGCTTTATCTCCAACATAAGTGTACACAGTGTTCCTTTTCACCGGGTAAATGTATTATACATTAATAAAGTAAATAGGTTGCGTAGTGTTGTACACAAAATTGTATGTGACGGTGATCGCCGTTGTAGACTTTACTTCTTCAACATCCGGGAACTCGATGTAAACAGTCTTTGTTGTTTAACATTGATTACCGACAGAGAAACAAGCATGGACAAAAGTAGTGGAAAGTTTTCGGGAAGATTTAAGTTCTTCTTCAATGTAGCTAAGACTCCACTCAAACTTGGAGCGGCTGTCGTATTAGGTGTTGTTCTTTACAATAAATTGTCCGATGACAACTCGTTCAAATTAAACGCCTCTTGGACGACGAGTTATGAGCCGGGGCCTTCTGCAAAGTGGGACTCGAATTGGGACAGGTAAGTTCGTTATTTATTAGATCTGGAGTGAACTAACACCAATTCGACCACCTAAGATCTTAATGCTTCTAACCTGTTGTGTAAGAGATTTTGTTATATGATCTTCCAATCCTTATTTTTTGTTTAACATATAGTTAACAGCTACTGTTAGAACATTTAAATATCAGTGACATCGCAAGAATGATGAGTACCGAGAGAGAAAAAATGCTATTCGCCATCAAAGTGGTTATCTGACTGGGTCCCAATAACCACACTATTCGGACACGCTTGGGCCTATTGGGACACGGACTATTTATGTAAAAAAATGACGTATATAACCTAAACTAAATCGCGCATGCCCAGAACCTTTTTAAATAATTTTCCCAGTAGCCTACTCCATAATAACGTAGTGTAGCACCGACTGGGATATTACCTATTAAAAAATACATAAAATGGGTAATAAAAATCGCACCAGTGCTCCCGAAAAGGAGTTCACCAGAAGGTATAAAGGTCTACTTCGTTGCACTTTTTTTTCCGGAACGTAAATATGACCGCTAGAACTAAAGTGGACTTCCTCAAGGCTGTCAAGATAGCGCTTGCTTCGCTACGATTGAAACTGAAATTCGTGTCTTCAACTGCAATTCTCTAAAAGTATATTTTAGACACAGATTCTAGATCTGTGTGTCCCAATAAAAAAACCCGGGTCCGAATAAAACCCACACTATTGGGACGGTCCGAATAAAACTCAGCTATTGGGACCGGGGCGTAATAAGGACAGCCATTCGTCAGAATCGGGTCAAGTGATGACCCAGATGACCCAGATAGTGGCAGCGCTTCCCGTTTGAAGTTAAATCCACTGACAAAAAAAGTTTTAGATCTAGATCTAATTAATAGGAGTGTGTGTGTCATGAATGTGGGAAAGGAAGGGCTGATAAGAGTGTGTGTGTGGATGCTGTGGGTTGGCTGGTAGATGTGTGCGTTAGTTCCACAATGCTTGTTTAAATGTTGTTGATTCTAATAACTTTGTTTGTTCTTTTTGTACCATGTGAAATAAATAATTTATCTCCATGTACTGCATGTAGATCTAGCATTGTAATAATAATGAATCGAGTTTTGGTAAATTTCTATAACGTTCAAAATATAAAATATAATTTCCATGTCATATTAATTTTTTTTTACTTTCTTATTGGCATTTCATGGAACTTGAATCGTTGGCCACTTTAAACTTGTGGTGTTCCCGTCCTTCATTTATGAATTTTGCATATATATAATATATTATTATTGTGTTTTCTTATATCCTAATAAATATCATTTATATACACAAATTTAGGCATTATTCTATTGTCGCCCTGAACTTGAATGGCCTCTAATTAATTCCTGTTCCTTGGATATCCTGGTAATCAGACTCTCTCTCTCTCTCTCTCTCTCTCTCTCTCTCTCCTCTCTCTCTCTCTCTCTCTCTCTCTCTCTCTCTCTCTCTCTCTCTCTCTCTCCCTCCCTCTCTCTCTCTCTCTCTCTCTTTCTCTTTCTCTCTCTCCCTCTCTCTCTCATGACTACCACCAATTCGACCAGACTAATATCAATTTGACCACCTCATAACAGAATTTGACCACTAGTCTTAAATACATCCAGACACAACATTTATAAATCGAGTAAATGACAAAACAGAACAATTTAAGCTTCATGTATTTTTTGGAAAATTTTTCACATTTATGCTGCAATGTCAGTCATGAATTTGTAATGTTCGAATTGGTGTTAGTTGACTCTAATAACAACGGACAAAGTGGAATGAGCTCCGTAGGAGGCACATCCTTTTAAAGGAGCATGTCACAATGCTGAGAAAAAAGGTCAGGGCTTGGTTTTGGGAAAATTTCCAGAAATTGGGATCTCAATCCCCACTGATTGGCTGAAAACCAGGTGAAAAGAAAAAGTGGAGGGCTCAGAGGGAATATGGAGAACCTCCTGAAAAACAAAGAGAGTCTTCCGCCTGAATAAAAGTCATAAGATATATACCTCAATAAAATCATAATCATATCTGATAGTTAACAATTTTTGGCATAAAATTAAACACCACCCTAGTCCACTCTTTTTGTAGTAGATCTACATTCACTCTCAGATCAAATGGGACCGTAGCATGATAATATAGTATATGATTCATGTGTCAGCAAGTCAATAAACAGGCTATATATAGTAGATCCGAAGGAAATGTGGGGGTGTCATGAGTCCAAGCTGATTGGCTCAAAAGACAAAACCCTATTCTTTGTTCACAACAGTTTCATGGCAACGAAAATGGGGGTTGAGTTTAAACTGATTGGCTCAAAAGACACAACAATATGTTTAGTTTGCAGCAATCTCATGGCAAGCAAAGCGGGGGTTGAGTTAAACTGATTGGCTCAAAACAACAGAACAACATTCTTCGCTAGCAAGTTTCATGAGGAGGACAGCAGGGGGGGGGATGAGTCCACAGTGATGAGCTCAAAATAATAAAAACATGAACAGTAAAAGAGGTGAGTGTAGGAGGGAGAGAAGACAGTGTAGGCTGACAAATATTATACTCAAACGCACACTCAATACAAAGCTGAAAAAATACCCACATCTCAGACATAACAGTGTCACACACATTTGTGATAAAACAAATTTCCCAAAAGGACTAATAATGATTATCTTATATATATATATATATATATCTTATCTTATATAATGTTATGGTTATTTATGATTTCTTTTTTCCAGACGGGATCCTAAGAGCGTAGTGGCCCTCCCAAAGTTGAGTGTGAGCAAGACCCAAATGACTACAAAAATAAACTCAAACAGGCCACCCCCAAAAGCCAGCAGGCATTTACTCCTTATACGACATGGACAGTATGTTGATACCGTAAAACTTGACAGCAGCGTGTTCTCACCAATTTGGGTATGGAATAGACTTGATTTTTTTATTAACCCTCTCGTGTTTACATAAGTGCTGGCCATCTTGCTTCTGTACATTTAACTTCCTCTTCCATTGTGGCAACCGGTTTGTTTACATTTTCTGACTTCCTGCCAGCTGATTTTCATGAAAGAATGCGAATCGGTCTGCCGTTCGTGTCACTACCTTTAGTTGGTCACGTGAAGCTGCCCTGACCTTTGATCCTGTATTCTATTCTAAATTTAGACCAATAGCATCATTTATATGACCAACTAGAGCTAACAAAGCAAGAGATGTGTCACTTGTCTGTGTCTGTTTGCTTGAACAATGTAAGCCTGTATTGGCAGGTGTCGGTTTGAACAATGTAAGCCTGTATTGGCAGGTGTCGGTTTGAACAATGTAAGCCTGTATTGGCAGGTGTCGGTTTTGAACAATGTAAGCCTGTATTGGCAGGTGTCGGTTTGAACAATGTAAGCCTGTATTGGCAGGTGTCGGTTTGAACATGTTGTATTGGCAGGTGTCGGTTTCAGAACTTTCAGCGTGTGCCTTCTTTGTCATTTAACCGCTTTTCCTCTCAGACATGATTTGTATGATTCAAACAGACTTAAGTCCTCTTCATAATTTTTCTTCAGACATGATTTATGATAAAGAAAATAATTTCCTTCAAGGTCTTATCAGCACATGTAGTTGGAGCTTATCTGATTTCTATAGCATGAAGAGACGGGGCGATAGTATAATACATTCCTCGCCTTCTGAACAGGACAAAGTTCTGCTCTGTGGCATACGGTAGTGCCCATTATTTGCATCCGTGCAGAGTGGGGAAATTCATGTCTTGTTTCTTTCCCAAGGAACACACTTGCCATGGATTCAAACCCAAGATTTCACAATCCCAAGTCTTACAACTTAACCCGATTTGTTATGGAAACCACTTATATCTTATCTTAGTGATAAAAGTTTTAGTGTTGCAGCTCCAGTTTTATGAAACCATGTGTCTTTTTATGCAATCTTTCCCATCCATCGACTATTTAGGAAACGTTTAAAGACAGACCTGTTCAGATCTGATCTGCTTTTATTTACACTGGAAAGGGTTCGCCATGAATTGAAATGTTTGTGTATTTCTGTTTTATTTACTCTGGAAAGGGTTCGCCATGAATTAAAATGTTTGTGTGTTTCTGTTTTATTTACTCTGGGTTTGCCATGAATTAAAATGTTTGGTGTTTCTGTTTTATTTACTCTGGATAGGGTTCGCCAAATTGAAAATGTTGAATTGTGTTTGTGTGTTTCTGTTTTATTTACTCTGGGGTTCTGCCATGAATTGAAAATGTTTGTGTGTTTTTCTGTTTTATTTACTCTGGAAAGGGTTCGCCATGAATTGAAATGTTTGTGTGTTTCTGTTTTATTTACTCTGGGGTTCACCATGAATTAAAATGTTTGTGTGTTTCTGTTTTGTATTTACTCAGGGTTTGCCATGAATTGAAATGTTTGTGTGTTTCTGTTTTATTTACTCTGGAAAGGGTTCGCCATGAATTGAAATGTTTGTGTGTTTCTGTTTTATTTACTTCATGAGTTGAAATGTTTTGTGTTTCTGTTTATACTTCATGGTTTGTTTTTGTTGGATATGTAAATTGTTTTGAATTTTGAAAATCTTTTTGTGGTTTTGATTGAACAACACCTTTGAGTACCTTTGGTGGATGTCAGGCGCTGTATAAATTAAACGTATGGTCATTATTGATATTATACTTATAGGGTTTACACGGTATAACATTGTTTCATCATCATCCTCATTTCAGAATTTGAAGTTCATTTTCTTTTCATCAATTCTATGCTGGGCAGCCAGTGCATGGGAAGCTTTGGTCATGTTTGGACGTCACACTATAATGGCATATTGCAATGTTTTGAGATTAAATAGTTTGATAAATATTTATAATAAGGAAAAATAATGACTCTAGACAGTATTCTTACAATAATTGATCAACACAATTGAAGGGGTATTTTCAAAAGTGTGCCCAAGTCATAATTACGCCGTTTAGAGAAAAGGGAAAAAAAAAATAATGGGCTTGAGCACATATGTTTTGGTGAATTCCAAGGTTCAAACGGCTGTAAATGTGATATGTTTTCATCTTATCACTTTCATACTTTTCAGGAAGCATTATTTCCTTAAATTCTTTAGGATTATATCTCTGTTTCGTTTTTCACGAAGGGGGACATAGGCACGTTATTAAAATGATCCCTTCAATTATGTGGCAAATTCAAAATAGAAAAAAAACTCTTTGCATCATCGTCATTAAAACCGCCATTTTATTACTTTTCCTTCTTGATTATATAATTTTTTTAGAAGCATGTTTTCTTTTATTAGGACGGATCAGCCCAGCTAACAGGTGAGAGGTTGAAGCAGCTGGACTTGGCTTACACTCATTTGATTTCTTCCCAATGACGAGGGCCCAAGAGACCGCAAAGCTCATCAACCAGTTTCTTCCAAAGCTTGAAATTGAGTATGACAATAATCTGCGCGAAGGAGCCCCATTCCACCGGAACCGAAGTCGAGCCATTATCGTCCAGAAGCAAAAGTGGGTGTTTCAAAATTCATTGCAACTGGCGATATCTTTGTTATCGTTTGTGATAAGACTCGTTTTCATTATTTAATAATTGAAGGTGTCATTTCAATAGTGTGCCTTGGTCCATTTTTGTAAAATAAAAATGACACAAAAGGATAATCTGAGGGAAGAAAGGGAAACCATGATTCCTGGAAAGAATGAAAATGATATGATGAAAATACACCACGTTGACAGGCTTTTGAAACTTTGAATTCCCAAAGCCAACAGTGCCAAAGTCCATGTTTTTTTCTTTCTCACTCTGCTCTAAATGACATAATTGTGACTGAGGCACACACATTGAAATGACCCCTTCAAATTTGATTTCTAACGCGACTTAAGCCGTCTATTGAGTTCTTACTATGCATTTCATTTTTTGTTCTGTGCGTGTAGCACTTGACATTGTAGTTTGAAACTTATTTTTGAAACCTCTTTGTGAGATTGATCCACATTGCGTGAGATCTTCTTTTGTGAGGAAACATCTTCTCAGCGATTTAGACTGTAACTGATCATGTTCTACAGTCTTGAGGTTCTACGACTAGACTGAATGCAGATTTTAGTTTAGAGAGATACTAGAGGGGGAAATGTCACGTTTCTTTTATCTGAAAACTGTTCTCCTTGCTGTTTCCTCAATCGTCTGAATTCACCTTGAGATCACTGTATACAGTGGATTGAATACATTTCACTACATTTATCTGAATATTGTTCACCTTGCTGTTTCCTCAATCCTCTAACTTCACCTTGAAATCACTGTATACAGTGGATTGGATACATTCCACTACAGGTTTGTCATGAAATGATAAAGTAGAGTATTAATAAAGGTTAAACAAAAATCAATGCATCATGGTACAAACACAATTTTAATTTGTTTCTTTTCATGCATTTGAAGTGCCGTTGAAAGAATCTTTGAAATCTCTCTGTTCTCGGTCATGTGTTTTAGAAATTTAATAATGTATTTTTAAATTCTAGGTTAACTGAATTAACTCAAAAGCAGGAAGGACATGTTCTTGTACTTTAAGGGGACTCTGTAAGCCAGAAGCAAGGTGTCAGCCTTTTAACCAAAAGGTAGTGGGTTCGAGCCCGCCAAGGGTTGACAATTTTTCTCGAATTGTTTCAAGCAAAATCTACTCCTCCTGGTCCAGGTAGGTAGGTCGACACCTAGTCCCATCAGAGACGAACGATAAATAGGAGGTCCCGTGTGCAGATCACAACACTCTGTGCACATTAAAGATTCCTTGGTTGTTTACAGGAAATCCTGGCAAAATTTAAATGTGCTACCAAAAACCCCAAAGATCACCTTAGTTGTGGATGTGGATAAATCAAATCAAAAAATCAAACTATTGACTTTAAGCCTTTTATTCTCTAGTTTATCCTAGGCTTAGAATGATATTGTGTCCACACTACACATCAACTCGTTGTGATGAAAAAGGCTGTAAATAAAGTAGCTAGTTGAAAAGAGAATCTAGACTCGGGACCAAAAAAACCTGAAATTTGTGACCAAGCTAGACCGAAGTTGGTTACAGTGTTTTGTGAGGCAAGACATTTGACGACTGCAAATGTGGCAACGATTATAATTATGTTAGGTGTGTAGTTAAGACAATATAGTTTTTGACTGATGAGATTGTGAGCTCAGTGCTGTCTTGTTCTATCTCAAAGTTTCTCTTTTGATAGATATTATTACTTTACTTGTGTAAGAGGGCATATCCACTTTAACCTATATATACAGTGGATGCCGCATAAGTTGATGTTATGTTAAGGGATCTATTTAAAAAGATCGACTTATAGTCTTGGGTATTGTTAATATAACTACTTACTGACTGCTGACGTGCGGTTAGATCGCTGGTTTCAATTTTAAAACTAAAGCCTGTTTTGTCGAATGCTTCGACGGAAGTAGATCTACTAGACTAATAATATTAATGCAGATGGCCGCTACACCATGATTGGGTGAGAGTAAAATCCTTGGGACCACCATCAACTTTCTACCCCCCACACACACACACACACACACACACACACACCATCTAGATCTACCTGCAATGTGCAAGTAGTGCAACTTGTACTACATCAACATCGCACAATGTTTTACGTACTGTGTACTGTATTACACAACGTGTTGAACAAAGGAGGAGGCATAATATTCTCACCCACCCCCCTCTCTCTCTCACTCTCTCTCTCTCTCTCTCTCTCTCTCCTCTCAGTCGCAATAGTCACATCTCAATGCTGACACTACGATGTAGACCTGCACGACAGTAATATTACATTTTATAGTTATTGGTTGGCCGCAGAACTTCAAGATTGGAGATAGGGCATTGGATGTTTGGTCACTTTTGAAGCTTCTTATCCTTTTTCTACTTCTACCAGTGCATTATTATACGGACACGTTCCTTTTGAAAGGAGAGACATTATGTTACTTTATTATTTTTTATTTATCTTTTCAGCAGTTTTTTCAAGACGGAGCTCGTATAGAGGCTGCTTTCCGTAAACACTTTCATCGAGCAGACATTGATCAAACTGAAGACTCCTTTGAAATCATCGTATGCCATGCCAATGTTATACGTTACTTCATATGCAGGTGAGACTCGAGTTACGTTCTGTTCACTGTTTATTTTGTTGAGGAATTTCAGAAAAAATTTATTGATTTGAAAGCAAAAAAAAAAGAAAAGAGTTTCTTGGGCGTTTGTTTTTGATTTGATTTCTGTTATGGGGATTGAAATTAAGATTAAGGTCAGAGAAAAGTCAGTATCCTTAAGTTAAAAAAAAAAAAAGCTCTATGCTACGCTTCTGCTTTTTAATTGGAAACACCACCAGCAAACTGTTTACTGTTCTGATGAAAACTGGCATTTTTGTATGTGTGTCAAATTTCAGCCTTTTGTGGGTTTTTTTTTCTTTTTCTCTCGTGAATTGATAGACAACCATCTAATATAGATATCGTGTTTAGGATTAGTGATTTTTTTAACGCTTTTAACCTCAAGTGGCCTGAAAATCTTTCCTAAATATTGAGTGACAGTGGTTACACAGAACAAATAAAATTAAAAGCCAAGGAAACACTCGCTTCTAAATAACGCAAATTTGAATGTAGAAGATTTTCTTGAGCAATCAACCTGTAGAGTAATTGGGTTTGTAAGATTGTAAGGAAATCTTTTTTAGAAAAATGTTATTATTTTATGCTTCTCATCTTCTTAGAATAATGGCGAGAAACACATTACTTCTTTTCTTTTGAAACAGAAAAAAATAAAATTAAGATAACAATTTGTTTGTGCTTTGTTATCTTTGTTAAATTTCATTTGTTAGATTCATTTTATTTTTTGGGGAAATCTATCCTCCCCAATTCCATATATTATCACTGACTGTGCTGGCTATTCACGTAAAAAGCAGTTTTTGGAACATAAAACATGTTTTTCTCAAGCAGAAAAAAATAGCTTTCACGTCTGTATAATAATATATCATTCAAATGCAACCATTGAAAACGCACTGAACACCGTCACTGCTCTGTCTATGGATGTGAGCATCTCCTTTCAACCGTCGTTTGTAAGATTATTGTTTTAGGTCTTACTAAAATGCTAAAAAAAAAATTGTCGAAGGCTCCATGCATGGATAGCTAGCAAGTGGCAGTGATGATAAAATTTTGTTATGTTACATTGCATTCACAACTGTATTCTGTGGATAGATTTTCAAACAACAAAACATTTTTTTTGTTTTGTTTTTTTGTCATCTATTTTGTTACTTTCAATGTTCTGTTTCATTTATATGATATCCATTTGTTGTTTTTGATTTTAATACGAAAAGGTCATGAATACAAATTCAGACAAGATTGAGTTATAAGGAATTTTTTTCCTTTGTTTGTTTTTTTCTTCTTCCCAGAGCTCTTCAAATCTCCCCAGAAGCGTGGCTAAGATTTTCCCTGGCCAATGCCAGTATCACTTATGTCGCAATTCGACCTAGCGGCAATGTTTCTATTAGGAGCCTAGGAGATCATGGTCACATGAGTCCCGATAAAATATCGTTTTCCTAACCCCGATCTTACCCGCATGCAGTGCCTAATATCACTTTTGACAAATGATTTTTTATAGGTACAAATGATGATTATTTTTGTGTATTTTGTATTAAATAATGTCTTCTTTCATGGTGACGACGGTAAAAAGGTCTTGTATGCAGACCACAATGCTCTGTGCTCTATGCTGCTTACAGGGCAGTGCGGGAAAAATTAAAAATCCTACCAAAAACCCACAAGATAACCTTAGTTATGGATGGTGGCAAAATAAAAAATCTGTACCCAAAAACCCACAAGATCGCCTTAGTTATGGATGGTGGCAAAATAAAAAATCTGTACCCAAAAACCCACAAGATCGCCTTTAGTTGTGGATGGTGGCAAAATAAAAAATCTGTACCCAAAACCCACAAGATCGCCTTAGTTATGGATGGTGGCAAAATAAAAAATCTGTACCCAAAAACCCACAAGATCGCCTTAGTTATGGATGGTGGCAAAATAAAAAATCTGTACCCAAAAACCCACAAGATCGCCTTAGTTGTGGATGGTGGCAAAATAAAAAATCTGTACCCAAAACCCACAAGATCGCCTTAGTTATGGATGGTGGCAAAATAAAAAATCTGTACCCAAAAACCCACAAGATAACCTTAGTTATGGATGGTGGCAAAATAAAAAATCTGTACCCAAAAACCCACAAGATCGCCTTAGTTATGGATGGTGGCAAAATAAAAAATCTGTACCCAAAAACCCACAAGATCGCCTTAGTTGTGGATGTGGCTAAAATCAAAAATCTGTACCCAAAACCCACAAGATCGCCTTAGTTGTAGATGTGGCTAAAATAAAAAATATAAAAAAAAGGTGATTGTGTGTGTGCGATACTATCAGTACAGTTATTTAAATGGGTCTACGCTTTTTCTGAGTGTTTGTATATTAATTTGTATGTGTATGTATGCCATTGCTTAAAGATCCCATCGTTTTCAGGCCATTCTTTGCTGCATCAATTAAATACGTACCGATTGCCAGAAAGTAAAGATGAAACTTTGACACCCTGATTAATTATCGGTGTCTTGTTGGTCATAAATACCACTGAAAGCTGAAAATAGTGAAAATGTAAATCTTCTGTAACCCGAGTAAAAAATGAGGTTCATGGTGGTCCTTCGGACCCAGGTCTTGGCCCTACCATCATCACAGAGATGGGTAAACTACTTGCGGCTGGTTTAGCATCAGCAGCCTGAAGCCTACAACCACAATCTAAAATTAGCTTTTACTCCCGACCTAAATCGGCCATGTTTACCCTCGGCTTCTCCTGTTTGCCAACAAAGGTTCTTAACAAACTGCATCTACAGTCTAAAATTAGCTTTTTACTCCCGACCTATATCGGCCATGTTTACCCCTCGGCTTCTCCTGTTTGCCAACAAGGTTCTTAACAAACTGCATCTACAGTCTAAAATTAGCTTTTACTCCCGACCTAAATCGGCCATGTTTACCCTCGGCTTCTCCTGTTTGCCAACAAGGTTCTTAACAAATTGCAGCCACAGTCTAAAATTAGCTTTTACTCCCACCTAAATCAGCCATGCTCACCCCTCGGCTTATCCTGCGTGCCAACAAGGTTCTTAAAAAAACTGTGATCACTTGCACGCTTCTCACTAATTACATTGATGTAACCTTCGTAAAGTGATCGTGTCAGGGATGTGTAAGGAAAACTCCATTGTATATAATGCAACAATTTTAGTAGATAAACGTGTGATTGATGATGAATATTTCGAAAGTACTTTGTTTGTAAAAGAAATACGTGTTGTTGGCTCTCCACTGATTACAATTGAAATAAAGTGTTCCTCCAGGCAAATATCTAGCCCATCACTGCCCTATCATTAGGGACTTGGTAGTCTGGAGGCAAGATGTCGGCCTCTCAACCAAAGGTCGTGGGTTTGAGCCCTGCTAACGTTGAACAATTTTCTCAATTGTTTTCAAGCACAATCTACACCCCCTTACCTGGTCCAGGTAGGTGGATCGAGACCTAGTCCCATCAGAGAAGGACGATAAAAAAAGAGGCCCCGTGTACTGATCACAACGCTCTGTCCACGTTAAAGATCCCTTGGCTGTTTACAGGGCAGTCCGGGCAAAATGAAAAATCCTGCCATAACCCCTGAGATCACCTTAGTTGTCAATGTGGTAATAGTAAATGGGTGTTTGCGGTTTGAGTGGGTGTGTGTGTAGTAATAGTAAATAGGTGTTTGCGGTTTGAGCGGGTGTGTGTAGTAATAGTAAATGGGTGTTTGCGGTTTGAGCGGGGCGTGTGTGTAGTAATAGTAAATGGGTGTTTGCGGTTTGAGCGGGTGTGTGTAGTAATAGTAAATGGGTGTTTGCGGTTTGAGCGGGTGTGTGAATCTGAATGAGTTAAAGGGATGTCTAAGTGCAGCAACAAACCCTCGTGTGATTTTGTAGTTAGGTCAAATGAAGGTCGTTACACCAATCTTCAAGGGGTTTCCTTTCAGGCTGTGTGAGCATCTCAGTCAACGCTGGTGGTGGTGTATTAGTCTTTTGTTATGAAACTTTGCACCTTTTCTGTCTCTTGTTTATCTCTTATATATGAGATGTGGATCCCACAGTGTTGCACAGTAGTCCGATACAATATTGAATGTACTAAGGCGCTGCGCGCGTTACCTCTCTCAGTTTTGCTGGGCAAAAGTTTTGAAAAAATGCTACCAGGGATTGGTTGGCTTTTTTTTTTAGATCGCCACAACGCGGTTTGACCAACTTGAATCGTTGCTGACTTTTTCCCCTTTCCATGAGCTTTTTCTCTTCTTCTTTTTTTTTCTCACCTCCTTTGTCTTTGGATTTTTCGATTGAGTATTGGAAAAAATGACATTAACATTCAATGTTTTGTGTAAGAGTTTTGAATTTTTGAAGAATTTACATTATTCTTTCTTGAGTTGCAAAGTTTGTAAAACATGTATTTTCATGATTATATTATGACATCTTTGAAATCAAATTTATTTTCTTAAGAAATTTAATTTTGGAATGTAGACAGTGAGGATAATGTTTGTGTTCATGAAGTTCATGTATCGATTCATTTTCTCCTTTTGAAAGTGTTCTGATTTTGTGTTTTTTAATTCAAGAAATGTTTTTGCTGTAAATTATCGATTTCACTTCTTTTTTTTTTTACAAAATTTCATTACGTTTCAAATCTTGGAAGTGTTTGATTTTTTGTGTGTGTTGTCATGTTGTGTAAACTTCTTTTCTTTTGTTTAAAAAGAAATTCAAAGTTTCTTTTTAAATGATGGCAGCATTTACTCATAAATTATTTTTCTTTTCAGTGCATTATATTAGGAGAAAAACATGTAACTAGTGACTTTTGAAAGAGTGAAGTTCACTCATGAAAATCTATTTGTTGAGAAAGATATCATCACTTTGCATAAAGTTATGCTGAAGATAATTTTTTTACGTTTTTTTTTCTCTAAAATTTGTAATATGATATAAATGAATTTCAATAAAAAGTTGTGTTCCTTTAATAAGAAAACAAAATTTCGATTAGCTTTTGGCCTGATGTTCTTTGTTTTTTGTTGTTTGTGGTTTTGTTTTTATTTGCATTTTATCTCAACAAAGAATACTTGAATATTTGTTCCTGTTCATATTTTTTAGAATGCTCCATAGACTTTGTTTGTCCTAGTTAGTAAAAATGCCTGTAAGTAAGGAAGATTAGCATTGAGTGCATTGTTTTTATATTTCGCTGGAAATGCATATGTACGAGAGACTGTATAACGGTACAGGGAAGACTCACTGACTCATATAACATTTATCCCCCAACAGTCCATTTAATTCAAAGTCCTTTTTGTCTTCCTGGGAAACCTACAATACAGCTGCCTGATAGGCGCTTTATACTTACATTCTGAGAAGATCCTTGTCGACCTATAGCTGGATACTCATGTACACCCAAGTGGAGTGGGGCAAACAAGAGTGAAGTCCGTTTCCTGACTGAGAGTACAACGTCCTGAAAAAAACCCAACTTGGGCAGGCGGGGATTTTGAACCAGTGTATTTGTGATCACAAACTCAGAAAATATAATTATCATAATCGTGTGAACAACATATATGTAAGACATACAGGCTAACTAAGATTAAGAATATAAGATGTTAAAGGTAAAGATAGATTTACAGTCCGTATCACCGCACAAGCTCATCGACTGTAAATCATTCATCCCCAGCAGTCCATTTCATTCGAATTCCTTTTCTCTACCTATAGTGGGTACACATGCACACTTGAGTCAAGGAAAGCAGAGTGAAGTACCTTTTGTAAGAGTACAATGTTGTCAAAAAAAGTGCCTGGGCCAGGCATGGGTTTTGAACCAGTGCCGGTGTCAAACTCACAACACTATGGTTTTGCTCCAACAGCTCCTAGGAGTGAAGGAGGTATGAAAGTGGAACACACGCTGACAGTGAGATGAATTATTTAAAGCCATGAAGTTCGTTGCTCACATCATAATGATGATATCACATGATGTAATACTAATGATGATGCCGGCAGTGAAAATTATGTTACTACACCAACACATTACTTCACGTAGAAGATATTTCTCACAGTGACTTCTTGATGCATGTAGTAGTACATGTATTAGTAATAGTATTAGTAAGTAGTAGTATATTAGTATTAGTATTAGTGTATTAGTATATTAGTATTAGTATTAGTGTATTATTGTATTAGTATATTAGTATTAGTATATTTGGTATTAGTATTTGTAGTAGTAGGCCGTTGGCGGGCAATGGTAGTAGTAGCAGTAGGTCCGTCATTTCACCTTTCCCTTCACTCTTTCGCTTATCTTTTATCATGCTGTTTCCTTTTAATTTAGACATCACCCCATTAAGCCGATGGGGTTAATTTCATGGAATGAGTGACCTCGTGAGGGGGTTAAGTCAGCAATCCAGAGGCAAGGTGTCAGGCTGGAATCACCCCCTCCCCTGATCCAGGTAGATGGATTGACACCTAGTCCCATTGGAGACGGATGATAAAAGGAGGTCCTGTGCACAGATCACAGGACTCTGTGCATGTTAAAGATTCCTTGGCTGTTTACAGGACAGTCTGGGCAAAAATCCTGCCAAAAACTCTGAGATCACCTTTGTGGATGTGGGTAAATCAAATCAAATAAAAGAAATAAAATGACCTCTTGATGCAATTTAGATATTCAAACTTGAAACATAAATTGGCAGCATCTTTGTTTTTCTCTTATTCCACGTATAATATAGAGCATTGTTATTACGTTGTAAGTGGGCAACATTGTTTTTCTCTTATTCCGAGTTTAATATAGAGCATTGTTTTACATTGTAGGTGGGCCTAATATATTGTCACAAAGATTAATTTTGGTCGTAAAACTTGTTTGTTTTGTTTTTTCTTCAATTCAAACGTCTTTTCCACTTTTCTAGGGCCCTTCAGTATCCAGCTGAAAGCTGGCTGAGGATGACATCGGCCAACTGTAGTCTGACCCTGATAACCCTTCACCCCGATGGAACTGTTGTCATGCAGATGATGGGTGATCACGGCCATATTCCTCCTGACAGTGTTTCTTATACTTAAACGCTTGTTTCATTCACGTTGAATTTTAATGTAATAATATACTTTGCGTTGATTTAGAATTTTCCTGTCGTGTCACTACATGTACTAAGTATTCAATAAAACTAAAATAAATCTTTATGGAATTACTCAATTATATTGGACAGAAGGTTGTTATTTCTTTAGGTTTATGAACGTCAAGATTCTTGAAGTATTCTGGGAACACTGTCGATAGTGGACAGCGTAGTTTGTATTTACAAACGACCGAAGGCCCATTAACATAAAGAAAAAAAGACGCATTGGTGCCATCCGACTTTGAAAACCACGTCCATTGGGCATGTATATTTTTTTAAAATTATTTTGATCACAGCAGTGGAGATTATTTTATTTGACACATCCCCAGGAGAGATGAGAAAATACCAGCTCAAACAGCAATAAATGCGAACTTTTAACGAGGGACCAAAATACAAAGGAAGAACACCGACACCATTGCCAACGACACTCAACCATTCTACTACATAATGTATTGTAAATTTATCAAGCTTTAGGAGTGGACAGGGTTACTTCAAACAAACAAACAAAGAATAATCTTGTTGACCGATCATTGATCTTTAGGATTCAGTGTGGTATCTTCTTAATCGTAGGATCCTTGTAAATGCATGCAATGGAAAACCCTCAATTGTCACAGAAATTGAGCTACAGACTTCTCATGTTCCTTACAGGCCCTTGCAGTCTCCTCAAACCTCCTTCAAAAAATTTGTTCTTCTCAAATCTCCTCCAAAAAAAATTCTCTCCTCAAATTTCCTCCAAAAAAAATTCTCCTCTCTTTTGAAATCTCCTCCAAAAAACACTTCTCTTTTCAAATCTCCTCCAAAAAAAATTCTCTCCCCTCAATCAAAAAAATCTCCTCCAAAAAAAATTCTCCTCAAATCTCCTCCAAAAAAAAAAATTCTCTTCTCAAATCTCCTACAAAAAAAACTCTCTCCTCAAATCTCCTCCAAAAAAATTATCTCCTCAAATCTCCCAAACAATTCTCTCCTCAAATCTCCTCCCAAAAAAATTATCTCCTCAAATCTCCTCCAAAAAAGTCTCCTCAAATCTCCTCAACTTTGAGAAAATTGTCTCAAATGTTCTTCTTATACTTAAACTTAGTGGAATGCCGCTTTCCCTCCCACACTCACCCGCCTCGCCAACCCTGTCGTTGGCCGCCTGGCTAAATGAAAGTGTAAGCATGGATGGCGTTGTCAGTGTCAGTGGCGGTTGTTTTGGCCAGAATTGAGTTTCTTTTCTTAATGACATGGTGTCCCTGTTCATTTGTTTTTTTTTCTTTCATTCAATTTTACCGTGTCCATCCTATGCATTGATCTCAGTGGGAACTAAGAGGAAACAACAAGATGAGAGAAAAGAAGAAAGAATAGAAGTAGAAGAACCTACCAGAAGCTCCACCAATCGCCCATAATTGGAGTCTCAGATGTTATGAGTAGTTTCACTTCCTTAGTTTTAGTTAAAAGCCCACAACATATACCAGAGTATGTGAATGTTGTGAATTCACATGTAATGCTAAAAAGTAACATGGCCTTGAAAAAAAAAAAAATCAAAAGTTTAGTCGTAGTAGTAGTTAAGTAGTAGTACTAGTAGTAAGTAGTAGTAGTAGTTAAGTAGTAGTAGTAGTTAAGTAGTAGTAGTAGTTAAGTAGTAGTAGTAGTTAAGTAGTAGTAGTAGTTAAGTAGTAGTAGTAGTTAAGTAGTAGTAGTTTAGTAGTAGTAGTAGTTAAGTAGTAGTAGTAGTTAAGTAGTAGTAGTAGTAGTTAAGTAGTAGTAGTTAAGTAGTAGTAGTAGTTAAGTAGTAGTAGTAGTTAGTAGAAGTAGAAGGCTGACCTGTTAGACTATTTAACACAATACTGAAGTTTATTTAAAAAAATTCCCGAAATGTGTGTCCCACGGTCATTTATATCAATGAAAAGTCTGATATACCGGTACTTAATTTTGCTTGTTAATCAACTTAATCTGGCTGAATAATTTCTTTATGGCATAAAATACCACGAAAAATTGTGTTTATTTTTGGTACGGTAACCAATTTGTCACCTTTAACTAACTGTTAGAAAAAATGTGAAGTATGAAAATTTCACATGTCCCAGTACCATACCACATTTCAACATCACTGTTTTGTGTGCAATTGAGTAAGTATTTAATTAAATGCATTACATGTAATTCTAGAAAATGGATTAACGTCAAATGCAATATGTGTATAAACGTTATCTCCATGATACAAAAAATATTTGGATAAAATAAATGTAAAAAAAAGTATTGTTCCAAGCTTTTGTTACGGTAATGACATAATTTAATTTATATGGACTTTTAAATTAAAAGTGCAATTCATTTTTTGAAGCGAGTCAACAAGACACACAAGGGAAGCCACTCTCCATCGGAATCAACTCTGAGAGAACGAAACACGTGGTTTGCTTCTCAACAGGCAGGACGACAAACATTAATCACTAAATGGGTAAGGTGAACTGACATGTCAGTTCTGTAACGATGATATTTTAAAAATTATGCAAAAAACAGTTAACATTATATGCAAGCACTGAAGCAGTAACTTAATAAACTTCATTAGAACTGCCAACACACAATGGCAAACTTTGTTCGAGTTTGTTACGTCATATCTGTTGGAACCATTTATCGATTAAATTTTCTGTTGGAGCCATATATCGAATACATGTTCTGTTGGAGCCATTTATCGATTAAATGTCTATGCCATAATGGTCACTCCCGTAACGCTTTTCTTTATTACGTGGCGGTCGATTTTGTCAGTACAATAACAGAAATCTACCATTACGTGACTGACAATGTAAGTACCATAACAAAAATCTGCCATTACGTGACTGATGATGTCAGTACCATAACAAAAATCTGCCGTTATGTGACTGACGATGTCAGTACAATAACAAAAATCTGCCGTTACGTGACAGACAATGTCAGTACCATAACAAAAATCTGCCGTTACGTGACTGATGATGTCAGTACCATAACAAAAATCTGCCGTTATGTGACTGACGATGTCAGTACAATAACAGAAATCTGCCGGTGACAGACAATGTCAGTACCATAACAGAAATCTGCTGTTATGTGACTGACCAGTACATAACAGAAATCTGCTGTTCTGACTACAATGTCAGTAAAACAGAAATCTGGTTATGTGACTGGCGATGTCAGTACAATAACAGAAATCTGCTTCGTTACGTGACAGACAATGTCAGTACAATAACAAAAATCTGCATCAGTGATGGTAATGTCAGTACCATAAAATAATCTGCCGTTATGTGACTGGCGATGTCAGTTAAATTACAAAAATCTGCTGTTACGTGACAGACAATGTCAGTACCATAACAAAAATCTGCCGTTCACGTGACTGATGATGTCAGTACCATAACAAAATCTGCCATTATGTGACTGACGATGTCAGTATAATAACAGAAATCTGCCGTTATGTGACTGGCGATGTCAGTACAATAACAGAAATCTGCCGTTACGTGACAGACAATGTCAGTGCCATAA
>JAXRKP010000110.1:65000-67500 GCA_037039925.1 Doris montereyensis | reverse complement strand
TGTGATATAATTAATAAGAGTCACACTTTTGAATGTGGTGGCGTCGGTGATCGAGGGGTAAGCTGTCGGACTAGGGATCATGAGGTCCCGGGTTCGAATCCTGGCAAAGCCAGGCCTGACGTTGTGTTCCTTGGGAAAGACACTTAACACGCATTTTCCCCACTCGACCTACCAGGTTCAAAATGGGTACAAGCACTAGCTTGGGAGTAAAAACCTGCGTCAGATTAGCGTCCTGTCCAGGAGGTGATTATTATCAACTGTTCAGCTTCACGCTATAGAAACCGGGATAAACTGCGATCTATGGGGCGTAATGGCCTTGGGAATGTTTCTTAACTCACAGCTTTTGACAGGTCTTGGATGCGTGTGAAAATATCTGCAAGGCAGATTAGCGTCTAGTTTTCAAATAACCAAAAATCACAATATTATTGCTGTAAGATCAGGTTAGTGGGGGTGGGTAAGGCAAAACTCGATTTTGTATTATATTTTTGAATGTCTGTCTGTCTGTCTCTCTGTCTGTCTGTCTGTCTGTCTGTCTTTCTGTCTCTCTCTTTGTCTCTGTCTATCTGTCTGTCTGTCTGTCTGTCTCTCTCTCTGTCTTCCCTCTCTCTGGTTTCTCTGGGTACAAGCACTCTCTCTTGTCTCTCCCTCTTCCCCCTCCCTCTCCAGGAGGTGTCTCTGCCCCCTCTCTCTCTCTCTTCTCTCTCTCTCTCTCTCTCTCTCGGGATCTCTCTCTCTCTCTCTCTCTCTCTCTCTCTCTCTCTTCTCTCTCTCAGCTCTGGACAGGTCTTGGATGCGTGTGAAAATATCTGCAAGGCAGATTAGCGTCTAGTTTTCCAAATAACCAAAAATCACAATATTGCTGTAAGATCAGGTTAGTGGGGTGGGTAAGGCAAAACTCTCTTTTTATATTTCTCTTCTCTCTGTCTCTGTTTGCTTGTCTCTCTGTCTGTCTCTCTGTCTCTCTCTCTGTCTCTCTGTCTCTCTTTCTGTCTCTCTCTCTTTGTCTCTGTCTATCTGTCTGTCTGTCTGTCTGTTCCCTCTCCCCTCTCTCCCAATGTGGGTTCTCTCATCTCTCTCTAACAGCAAACTCTCTCGCTCTCTCTCACTAATCAATAATTACAACAATAGAGCCTGTATCCTGTGAAAGCTCTCTGTCTTTGTCTGTCCGTCTGTGTCTGTCTCCCCCTCCCTCTTTTCTGTTTGTCTCTCTCTCTCTCTCCCGTCTCTCTCCCCTCCCTCTCTCTCTCTCTCTCCTCTTTCTCTCTCTCTCTCTCTCTCTCTCTATCTCTCTATCTCTCTCTCTCACTCACACACACACACACACACACTCTCTCTCTCTCTCTCTCTCTCTCTCTCTCTCTCTCTCTCTCTCTCTCTCTCTCTCTCTCTCTCTCTCTCTCTCTCTCTCTCTCTCTCTCTCTCTCTCTCTCTCTCTCTCTTTCTCCATCGATATATATTTCTTTTCAATCACTATCTGATCAATTACAATCAATTTTATCAACGCGTTTATTCATCGATTCAAAACGCAGTGCACACCAACCGCTATTGTTAAGAATGTCATATTAGACTTCTTATAAAATGCCACCATAAGAGAACCGCATGCAGATGAATTTCCCAACTCTTTTAACACACACACACACACACACACACACACACACAACCCCATAATGCCCTTCCACATACCCACAAACCCACACACGTGCACATGACACAATATGGAGCACACATGAATGAGCAAGCGTGCTATAATGCACATGCAAACACGTTTTTCATTCACATTCTTAATTCCCCCCACACACACACACACATACACACACACATACACACACACATACACACACACACATACACACACACATATACACACACATACACACACATACACACACACACACACACACACACACACATACACACACATACACATACACACTATCAAATCAGACAACAGACTGTCAGTGTCATACCTGAAATGAATTCAAACACGTTTCTATCCTCCAGCTGTTCATTCAACCAGTCACCGATCGAAGCCAATCAATAACCGCGTGCCTCCACTATCGACGACATATCATTTTACATTACGAAAGGAAAAGAGACGACACTGTCGTACTTTTTTATTTTCTGTTTTTTTTTAAATTTTTTATTTTCCCCTCCTTCTAATCTCATTGCGGTGCTGTAATCGACGAGGTGATCGATTTGGATTTCTTCAGCCAGATACATTGACAGGGCCTCTCACAGTTGCCAGGTTGCCATAAATTATGTACCTAGTTGAAAAAAAATTAATGTTACCAGGATACCAGGCTCAGCTTTCTTTCGAGTCATAGTAGTAGATCTAATATTTTCCAAATAGAAATTCGTCGACAAGGATTATTGATTAATTGGTTGACTGATTATATTTCTCACTCGTTTTACAATGTTTGATTTTTGGTGATGATAATAATAATAATAATAATTGTTGTTCACATTTCTGGGATGTTTTAAACTCTAACCCTGCAAGATA
>JAXRKP010000110.1:47500-60000 GCA_037039925.1 Doris montereyensis | reverse complement strand
AGATAATCCCCTTTAATCACCTTTCAGACTTAGATAATCACCTTTCTGGCTGGCTACCGGCTACTTAAATAGTCACCTTTCTGGCTACTTAGATAATCACCTTTCAGGCTAATTAGATAATCACCTTTCTGTCTGCTTAGATTATCACATTTCTATCTACTTTGATAACCGACTCTCTGGTTACTTAGATAATCACCTTTCTGGCTACATAGATAATCATCTTTTGGCTTTTTGAATAATCACCTTTCTGACTACTCTCTGGTTACTTAGATAAACGCATTTCGGGCTACTTAGATAGTCACTTTTTTGGCTACTTAATCATAATTACCTGCTACTTAATTACATCACTCTGGCTTCTTCGACAAATAGCTTTCTGGCTACTTGATAATCACCTTATGGCTACTTAGATAATTTTTCTTTCTGGTTTCTTAGATAATCACCATTCTGGGTACCTAGATAATCACCTTTCTGGTTACTTAAGTAATCACCTGTCTGGCTACTTAGAAAATCACCTTTTTGGCTACCTAGATAATCACCCTTTTGGCTACATATATAATCACCTTTTTCGCTACCTAGATAATCACATTTCTGGTTATTTAGATATTCACCTTTCTTACTACTTAAATAGTCACCTTTCCATAAATTGATTTGATAGAAAGATGTTTAAGGATTCTGATGATCTTTTTTAATTTGATACATCAGTTAGTAAAAAACAACAACATATCTTTTAGCTTGTTAAAATACCTTTCGCCATAACATGAAGAAGAAACAATGCCATTTTTCATAACAAGCAATGTTATAATTCAAACACTTGTTTCTTTTTCATAACAAGCATTGTGATAATTCAAACACTTGTTTTTTTCTTGTCATAATTCAATGTTATAATTTAAACACTTTTTTTGTTTTCATAGCAAGCAATGTGATAATTCAAACGTTTGTTTTGTTTCATAACAAGCATTGTGATAATTCAAACGTTTGATTTGTTTCATAAACAAGTTTTGTGATAATTCAAACATTCAAACACCTGTTTTGTTTTCAATCAAACAATGTTATCATTCAAACACTTGTTTTCTTTTCTTTTCACATCAAACAATGTTAAAATTCAAACACTGGTTTTCTTCTTCTTTTCACATCAAACAATGTTAACATTCAAACACCTATTTTCTTTCTTTTCATATCAAACAATGTTAACATTTAAACACTTTTCTTTCTTTCTTTTTATATCAAACAATGCTAACATATAAACACTTGTTTTCTTCTTCTTTTCATAACAAACAATGTTATCATTCAAACACTTTTTTCTTTCTTTTCATAACACACAAAGTTATAATTCAAACACATTTTTCTTCTTTTCATAATAAGCATTGTTATAATTCAAACACTTGTATTTTTCTTCTTTTCAAGAACGATAACCCAGAAAGCAATTATTGCAACTCTCAGACTAGAAATGATGATGTAAGCAACCCGCCACCATTTACAAATCATGAGACGATGCCAAACCACACCAGCAATGAGTTACTAACCGGAAGTATTCCTTTTCACTCTAGCGGAAAATTCACAAATCCTCCACCGGAAGTAACTTCTCGTCGTATCACCATAACGAGGCCAAGAATGGGTCTCAGAAGTGTGTCTGAAACGGTGTCAGTTCGAGTACTGCCATGCCAGCCAGTAACACCACACGTTGTCACTCATTTAGACTTTCAAGGTCACAAGTAAGTTCCCCGATGGTTTAAAAAAAAAATTAGATTTGATTTGATTTAGCCATATCGGATCAAGAGTCACAAGACACATCGACAGAACTGCCTCCAACATGGACACTCATTGACATCACACACACTTACACACGATGGCAGCTCAGAGACTCCCCCCACACACACACACACTTACCCACGATGACAGCTAAGAGACTCACACATTTGCCCACGATGGCAACTCAGAGACACACACACACTTGCCCACGATGACAGCTCAGAGACTCCCACACACACATACACACACACACACACACTTGCCGACGATGGCAGCTTAAGAGACTCACACACACACTTGCCCAAGATGGCAGCTCAGAGACTCACACACACACATACACACTTGCCCACAATGGCAGCTAAGAGACTCTCACACACACACACACATACACACTTGCCCACGATGGCAGTTAAGAGACTCACACACACATACACACTTGCCCACGATGGCAGCTAAGAGACTCACACACACATACACACTTGCCCACGATGGCAGCTCAGAGACTCACACACACACATACACACTTGCCCACGATGGCAGCTCAGAGACTCACACACACACATACACACTTGCCCACGATGGCAGCTAGGAGACTCACACACATTTGCCCACGATGGCAGCTAAGAGACTCACACACATTTGCCCACGATGGTAGCTAGAGACTCTCTCTCACACACACACACACACACACTTGCCCACGATGGTAGCTAAGAGACTCACACACACATACACTTGCCCACGATGGTAGCTAAGAGACCCACACACACACATACACTTGCCCACGATGGTAGCTAAGAGACTCACACACACACACACTTGCCCACGATGGTAGCTAAGAGACTCACACACACTTGCCCACGATGGTAGCTAAGAGATTCACGCACATACTTGCCCCCGATGGCAGCTAAGAGGCCCACACATACACTTACCCACGATGGCAGCTCAGAGACTCACACATACACTTGCCCACGATGGCAGCTCAGAGACTCACACATACACTTGCCCACGATGGCAGCTTAGAGACTCACACATACACTTGCCCACGATGGCAGCTCAGAGACTCACACACACTTGCCCACGATGGCAGCTCAGAGACTCACACATACACTTGCCCACGATGGCAGCTCAGAGACTCACACATACACTTGCCCACGATGGCAGCTCAGAGACTCACACATACACTTGCCCACGATGACAGCTCAGAGACTCACACATACACTTGCCCACGATGGTAGCTAAGAGACTCACACACACACTTGCCCACGATGGCAGCTCAGAGACTCACACATACACTTGCCCACGATGGTAGCTAAGAGACTCACACACACTTGCCCACGATGACAGCTCAGAGACTGACACACATGCACTTGCCTACGATGACAGCTAAGCGACTGACACACACACACTTGCACATGACAGCTTGCCCACGATGGCAGCTCAGAGACTCACATATACACTTGCCCACGATGGCAGCTAAGAGACTCACACATACAATTGCTCACGATGACAGGACGCTAGTCTGACGCATGTTTTTATTCCCAAGCTAGTGCTTGTACCCATTTGCACCTGGGTTGAGTGGGGAAACTGCGTGTTCAGTGTATTTCCCTGACCTAGCTCTGTTAGGATTCGAAGCCGGACCTGATGATCCCAAGTCCGGCAGCCTAACCACTCGGCCACAAACACCACTAAACAAAACATTGTGATTTTTTTTTAAAGCAATATTAACCGGCGTCCTTCATTCAAGACTTCAGCCGACAACAGGCAGTTGGATCATTGGTGGGTTTATCATCTATGCCTAGACACGTCTATCCCTTTATCTGTGTATTTATGTAATATAGCTATCTTGAGAATTAAGTGGCAAGACAGAGGTAGAGAAATGAAGAACTATGGGCAATTCTGAAATCACCGATTATAGATGACGTCACTGAACCTTGATCGATTAGCTTTTCAGTTCATCACTATATTCATTTTGTTTATACAAAAAAAAGTTACCTTCCTGATTTCAAAGTGCTCTAAGCAAAGAAGCGACCCTGTATTAAATTTCCTGTTTGTTTTCTTTTCTTTCACTTTCAGACGGTACAAAAACGAAATGAAAGTCCACCCACAATTACGACCAGAAAAATACTCAGAAACATGTTATGTGTACATTAACTCCACACGTAAGCGTTACGTCAGCAGAACCTTTCTGAAGCCACGCCTCCAACACTGCGCCCACGCAGAGACTTTATATGTTAGTCCAAAAACGGTATCGGTCCGTTATGAAGTTGTCTTAAACTATTTGCCTCATGATGGCAATGGCAGATGGTTCAAAACCTGCCTAGAATTTCACCCCAAACCAGACACTTCCACACTTGTCACGATTCCTCCCCCTCTGTATCACATCCCCGACGATACGTCATCATCTAATGAAAAACAATGTCACCATGACGTCATAAGCCATCCCTGTCTTTTATATGAACCCTTTCAAATGGACAAGGAGTCGGAACAAAGTAATGATCAACTGAGGGACACATCTTTAAAATATGTGCATAAGACATTGTCATAATGCGCTGATATACTACCTGATCATCGTTACCATCTGTGTATAAGACGTCGTGCTATGGTTAAACTTGATCATTGTTACCATCTGTGTATAAGACGTCGTGTATAAACTTGACGTCGTCTGTGTATGACGTTAAAAACCTTGATCATCGTTACCATCTGTGTATAAGACGTCGTCCTATGGTTAAACCTGATCATTGTTACCATCAGTGTATAAGACGTCGTGCTATGGTTAAACCTGATCATCGTTACCCTCTGTGTATAAGACGTCGTCCTATGGTTAAACCTGATCATTGTTACCCTCAGTGTATAAGACGTCGTCCTATGGTTAAACTTTATCATCGTTACCATTGTTACCCTCAGTGTATAAGACGTCGTCCTATGGTTATCAACCATTACCATCATTGTTACCGTTACCATCAGTGTATAAGACGTCGTCCTATGGTTAAACTTGATCATTGTTACCATCAGTGTATAAGACGTCGTCCTATGGTTAAACTTGATCATTGTTACCATCAGTGTATAAGACGTCGTGCTATGGTTAAACTTGATCATTATAAGACGTTACCCTCGTGTATAAGACGTCGTCCTATGGTTAAACTTGATCATTGTTACCCTCAGTGTATAAGACGTCGTGCTATGGTTAAACCTGATCATTGTTACCATCTGTCGTCGTCATTGTCATAATGCGTCGATATACTAAACTGATCATCGTTACCATCTGTGTATAAGACGTCGTCCTATGGTTAAACCTGATCATTGTTACCATCTGTGTATAAGACGTCGTCCTATGGTTAAACTCATCGTTACCATCAATCTGTGTATAAGACGTCGTCCTATGGTTAAACTTGATCATTGTCAACATACATACAAAGAGTTATAAGACGGTGTATTTTGGTATGGTAAACGTGATCATCGTTGGTTACCATCTGTGCACAAGACGTCAACCTGTGATAATATACATGATGACAGATAGTATGAATGTTTAAGACACCGTCCATTTGATTTGATGACCATTAGAGTATCTAGATCTATAAAGCATCGTCCTCTGTTGTGATTCCTATCTAATTATAAGACGTCGCCTGGTGATACGTTTCGTGATTATTTCATCCTGCATAAGATGCTGTCTTCAGGTAAATTTAATCATTTTCATTATCGATTTACATGTATGTGTTATACGTTATGTGGTGAACTTAATCATCGTTACCATTTATGTATAAAATTTCATCCTGTGGTAAATTTGATTCTTACAATCTATGTATAAAATGTCGTTTTGAAGTAAATGTGATCATTATTACCATTTTTGTATACGATATCAAATTGAGGTAAATTTGATGATTGTTACTAGTATGCTATGCTGAATAACTTAAGGGGAGTGGGAGGGAGGGGGTGTGGTGGGGTGGCAGAGGGGCGGGCTCTGGAATGAAAATGTTCCCTTTTGTTCCTATCGATTCAACATTGGTGTACTGAGTTGAAATATCTCGTTGTTTTTTCTCTCTGTTGCTTCCAGTTGCCATCTTGGATTTTGTCCCAAAATGTCACCAAATTGAATATTGAATAGGGTTCTACTGTTGTTTTACAAATTTCTTTTAAACTTTGCACACACCGTTTTGATACAATATCTAAATTTGATCATATGTGTTTTTGTTTGATTGGTACTTTATTTTTAAAATAAAATAACAACCCAAAAATATTTTTAAAATATCATAGGCCTACAATAAAATCCAAATTTCACGAAACTACATGTATAATACATATATGGAAAAAAAGCAATTGATAATTTTGTGGTTTTCCTCCACCCATCATTCAAACCAAATGCCATGAAGATACGTTGACAAATAAAAAAAGAAGATAGAAATTTAACAATGAACAAAAAATATTTGGTGAAAATCGTATTTTTTCTCTTTTTCTGTTATTTGAATCTTTTTTCTCCCATAAACATAAGAAAAGAATAGGACAATATTTTGAAACATCATAAAATCTTGACATGCTCACAACTACTTCTTATCGATACTGTTTCAACTACCCGAGCACCTTTCTACTCATGTCGGGATTATACCTTTTGATAACAGGTGCGCGAAATATGTCGAGTATTTTCCCCGACGATTTAAGGCAGTATTCAAAGCAATTTCTCAAAAGACTTTCATTTTGACAGGGCATACTGTGATGATGAAAATGAGATCCCAACTTGCAGTACTGTAGATGAAAATGAAATTTCTAACTTTTATAGTATTAAGTACTAGTACAACACTGTGTTGAAAGATAGGCGTGTATCGTTTCTATAAGAGCTTCTTTTATGGAATCGATTCAGTATGACGGGAATGAATTGCTCTACCCACTAATGCAATACGATAGACTACATTTGTCCCAATTTGGGCAAAAATGGCATTCCCAAGATCCACACCACCCCACCCTCCCAAACCGTAACAAAAGAGTCGTTTAAAAATGTCTTTATTATAATACTATATTTTGTTAAATTGTGAAATCCAAGGTTTCAGTTTCACATCCCCCCTAAAGGATTATCTCGCACTGGGTAAAAACATCAGCGGCTTGGAATCTCTGCTCTGGGGCCTCCAGGAACGATCACTTCAAAGTACTCGCAACTCCACAGGTTGATGTAGCTTAAGATCTATGTATGGTCGGTAACGTCTAAATCTACTACATTAATATTATACAAATCTCAACTGAATGTGATCTTATGGCACTATAGTGCGGAAACATGGAGGACTACCAATACCAGCACAAAATAAACCGCAGACAGTTTATCAACAGAATCCTCACTTACATACTGGCCATTGTCTGTGCCTGTGCCAGTTGGGATGTAGGGCAGCAATGAAGGATCTCCATCTCTCTCTTTCCATGGCAAGCGTCTTTATGGAATTCCAGGTTTCAACAGACTCCTCACTTTCTTACTTACTGTCCAGTATGCCAGTTGGGATGTAGGGCAGCAATGAAGGATCTCCATCTCTCTCTTTCCATGGCAAGCGTCTTTATGGAATTCCAGGTTTCAACAGACTCCTCATATATATATATATATATATATATATATATATATATATTATATACAGTATCCAGAAAGTCAGGTGATCAGAGTCAACCTCGAATGATGAACTGTGGAAACACACTGGCCAAATCTCAATCGGCACATATATCAGGAAGAGAAAATGGGGATGGATTGGGCACACACTAACTTGAGGAAATCTCAATCCAATGTTTCAAACAAGACAGAGCCTGGACTGGAAACAGTAGGGATGAATCGCAAAGTAGGCCGACTCAAACAGACATGGCGGCAAAGCACTGAAGCGAACGTCAAACTCAAAAGCCTCTCCAGATTGACAATGGCGGCATGGTCCGAACTCTGGAGGGCTGCCCAAAATCGAGTCAGATGGAGGCATGTCCGTGGCTGAGGTCATATGTTCCTGCGTGGATCTACAGCTATACGTCACGTACGGTATTTCACTTCATAATGTTTGCTGAGATTAGATATTTCTAAAAACAAAACATGAATAGGGAAAGACCCAATTGAAGATATATATTTGGAATCTTGGATATGATGCGGGAAAACATGTTCAACTTGGACGCTGTCGTGCTTTTTCATCCAGCTACATTAACCAAGCGAGTTAACTGGAATAAATTCAAATATATCGTTAATTGTCATTATTATGTCCCCTTGCGTTTTAAGTTTGATCAATACTTATTTTCATCTGTCGATTATGCACACTGTTTCGTATTTAATGGAGATCTCGGTTATAGTAATTCGTTTTGCTATAGTAATATATTTGTTTTGCTTACCCTTGAAAGTATTGTGGGCAATGTCGATCTGCACAATTAAGTAATTCCTTTGTCTCTCATTCAAACAGACTTAGAAAAACAAATACCCCAAGAGCTTCTATATCATATAATATGTAAAAGGACAATGTAGTACCAAGTGTGATTTATGACTATCATCGTCGTCATCACCAACGTCATCATAGTCACCATCATCAAACATCATCGTTGTCAATTCATCCTAATCAAACCATCATGATCACATCTATGACTCATCATTGTTGTCACTTTCATGTTTATATTGATCCATGATAATTGTGTTATATTATAATATCATTATGTAAATTTAATGAATTACTCGTAATGTATAATTAAATGTTTCATAATATTTGTAGTTTATACTTATTCTACGTTGAATGTACTCACTATAACAAAAACAAATTTCTCTTCGTGGATATTAAAATGCATTCAATTTGTTAACATTCAAATCTGGAAGTGGAAGGGCATACTTCTTTCCTATCATTCATTTGCTGCATGTCTCTCAGTTTGATATTTCATGGGAATTTGCTCCTCTGAGATCACTATCTAATATTATAGTGAACTAATTAAATAACAAGCAATCAGAAGTTTGTAATACATTATCTGTTTACAATATGACCTGTAGATATATGATGGCTTACGCCGTACAGACGCTTTGACTGGTAGTGCGTTCAAGCCCAAACAACGGTTAAACATTTTCTCGATTTTTTTTTCGAGCAAAATCTACCCCCCCCACCCCCCCAATGGTCCAGGTAGGTGAATCGACACCTAATCCCATCAGAGACGCGGACGATAAAAAGAGGGGTCCTGTGTGCAAATCACGTCTGCGCACGTTAAAGGTCCCTTGGCTGTTTACAACCCCCCACCCCCCAAAAAAAAAAATCCTCCCAAAAACTCCGAGATCACATTAACTGTGGGTGTGGTTAAATCAAATCAAATCAATAAACAACCTCATAACCAAAAGGTGTTGGGTTCGTGCTCACAAGGTTGAAAAATTCTTTCGGGTTTCTCACGTAAAATACCCACATCTTCTGGTCTAGGTAGGTGGATCAAAATAGGAGACAGGGAGGAATATATTAATATTTCACATATTATGCTAACTGAATTTTGATACCATCTTCTATTGATATGTGCACACCCATTTAGCCTGAGATAAAGTTATTCAAAAGAATATTACTTTTCTCGTGAGATAAGTTAGTCCCTGCATTTGCTGTAAACGAGAAACGCTCACTAAAAAATACCCGACAACAACAACATGCAATTGTCTCCGGGTCACGTGAAATTCCTGAAAAGAACTCATAAATGCACAATTTTACTATTCACTATTCCATTAGATCACCTTACATGGTTCACGAGGGTTCCATCAAACAAAACAAAAAAACCCACATAAGGGATCGGCGATTTTGCGCTGCGGCGTAGATTTAGCTAAAAAAATTGTTTATCCATTGGCGGGGCTTGAACCCACTACCTTTTGGTTGAGAGGCCGACACCATGCCTCTGAACTACTGAGTCCCCTCTGGTGGACGATCAGCTACACTTCCGGTCTGTCTTTCTTTCTATTTTCGTCTGAAGGTAATAAGTGGTGGAGACATGACAACACAGGTTGGTTAGAGATGGTGTTTGGGTTATGTCCAGTAGGTAATAAATGGTGTAGACATGACAACACAGGTTGGTTAGAGATGGTGTTTGGGTTGTGTTCAGTAGGTAATAAATGGTGTAGACATGACAACACAGGTTGGTTAGAGATGGTGTTTGGGTTGTGTTCAGTAGGTAATAAATGGTGGAGACATGACAACCCAGGTTGGTCAGAGATGGTGTTTGGGTTGTGTCCAGTAGGTAATAAATGGTGTAGACATGACAACACAGGTTGGTTAGAGATGGTGTTTGGGTTGTGTCAAGTAGGTAATAAATGGTGTAGACATGACAACCCAGGTTGGTCAGAGATGGTGTTTGGGTTATGTCCAGTAGGTAATAAATGGTGTAGACATGACAACACAGGTTGGTTAGAGATGGTGTTTGGGTTGTGTTCAGTAGGTAATAAATGGTGTAGACATGACAACACAGGTTGGTTAGAGATGGTGTTTGGGTTGTGTTCAGTAGGTAATAAATGGTGGAGACATGACAACACAGGTTGGTTAGAGATGGTGTTTGAGTTGTGTCAAGTAGGTAATAAATGGTGGAGACATGACAACACAGGTTCATTAGAGATGGTGTTTGGGTTATGTCCAGTAGGTAATAAATGGTGGAGACATGACAACACAGGTTGGTTAGAGATGGTGTTTGGGTTGTGTCCAGTAAGTAATAAATGGTGGAGACATGACAACACAGGTTGGTTAGAGATGGTGTTTGGGTTGTGTCCAGTAAGTAATAAATGGTGGAGACATGACATTGGTTAGAAATAATGACAAACCAGGTTGGTTAGAGATGGTGTTTGGGTTGTGTCCAGTAAGTAATAAAATGGAGACATGACATTAATGACAAACCAGGTTGGTTAGAGATGGTGTTTGGGTTGTGTCCAGTAAGTAATAAAGGGTGGAGACATGACATTAATGACAAACCAGGTTGGTTAGAGATGGTGTTTGGGTTGTGTCCAGTAAGTAATAAAGGGTGGAGACATGACATTAATGACAAACCAGGTTGGTTAGAGATGGTGTTTGGGTTGTGTCCAGTAAGTAATAAATGGTGGACATGACATGGTTAGAGATGGTGTTTGGGCTGTGTCCAGTAGGTAATAAATGGTGGAGACATGACATTAATGACAAACAGGTTGGTTAGAGATGGTGTTTGGGTTGTGTCCAGTAAGTAATAAATGGTGGAGACATGACAACACAGGTTGGTTAGAGATGGTGTTTGGGTTGTGTCCAGTAAGTAATAAATGGTGGAGACATGACAACACAGGTTGGTTAGAGATGGTGTTTGGGTTGTGTCCAGTAAGTAATAAATGGTGGAGACATGACAACACAGGTTGGTTAGAGATGGTATTTGGTTTGTATCCAGTCTCCAAACGACCAATGGCTTTTTCTCTAGGTTTTTTTTTCACTGTTGCCTTTGAACATTTTTATATGTAATATATTTATTATGTTATGTACACATGAATTGTTTTTAGGATGTGATGCATGTTTATAAACATTTAATCGTATAATTTAAATGCTGGCAGTCACAATGCTAAATGCTTTGTCCATCTATTTTGTAAAGCGCTTCTGATCATATTTTGGTGTAAGTTAGCGCTAAATAAAGACTTATTACTATTACTATTGTTATTATTATTATTACTATTATTATTATTATTATGATTATTATTATTATTATTATTATTATTATTATTATTACTATTATTATTACAATTATTATTGTTATTATTATTATTATTACTATTATTATTATTATTATTATTAATATTATTATTATTATTATTATTATTATTATTATTAGTATTACCCAACCTTGGCATGGCTGTAACGAATTGACATGCTAACTGAATTTCGATATCATGTTCTATTGATATGTGCACACCCATTTAGCCTGAGATAAAGTTATTCACAAGAATATTACTTTTCTCGTGAGATAAGTTAGTCCCTGCATTTGCTGTAAACGAAAAACGCTACAAAAAAAAACAACAACATGCAATTGGCTCCGGGTCACGTGAAATTCCTGAAAAGAATTCATAAATGCACAATTTCACTATTGAGTATTCCATTAGATCAGCTTACATGGTTCCATCTTCAAACACTAAGCCTAGGCGCGCACAGGGCAACTTAAGTTGCGCAACTATTTAGTCACCCGGCAAGTTGTGGCAAAACACAAACTGTTTAGTCGCCAGAAACTGTGGAGTTGCCTAAGCGCGCGGTGCTTCTTTATTTCATTGTTTACACTCGGGCGACTAAACAGTTGCGCAACTTAAGTTGCCCTGTGCGCGCCTAGCCTGACTGTCCCCTGCACTCATTTTGACCTAGTACAGTAAGGCTGTGGAATAGACTGCTGAACAGAAATAAAACTCAGCAATAGCTCTGAAGACTTAAAAAACCCAGAATAAAACACATCACTTTAAATTTAAAGCCAAAATTGGATTATTTTGTTTTTGTTGGATACACACATCAAAAGAAGCTATTTGACTTTGACTTGACTTTGACTTGACTTTGACAGTAATAGTACTCAAGAATTGATGAGTTGGTCAGTTATTATAAAGAAAGAATAAGACTCATGTCAATACCGGTAAAACAGTTAAAACATTTATTGTGACAGCACTCATTCAAACTCATCAATAACAACGTACTATTTCTTGGCGTAACATTTGTCGGGGAGCATATTATTATAAAATAGTATGTATATAAATTGTGCGTGTGCGTGTGCGCGTTTGTTTGTTTGTAGCTTTTTTAATTCGATGTCATTTTGCAGCTCTGGGA
>JAXRKP010000110.1:40000-42500 GCA_037039925.1 Doris montereyensis | reverse complement strand
TAAGATAATATCGAACAGTTACAAAAGTGCATGTATAATGTTTGTTTGTTTGATTCATTGAAATTTACACTGTCCATCATTGCGGTGTTCTCAGGGTGAATTAATTGGAAACAGCAAGATAAAAGAGAAGTGTAAAGAGTAAAAGGAAAAAAAACCCCAACTAGATCTAGTAGGATCTACCAGTATCGCTCACCAACCACCCGCTATGCATACATTGTAATGTCACGGGGCGGAGGGGGTAGTAGCAAGTCGTTGTAACTGCAACAATAGGGGTGTGATGACGTCAGACACGTAGGGCGTGGGATCCCATTACACAGTAGGTCAGGGGACATGTCATTAATGCGAAAGAGAAGAGATGATTATATTAAAAGCTTTGTGAAGAGTGGTATTGAAGGCAGAACAGACACACACGCACACGCGTACACACACACACACACACACACACACATATACACAGACAGGCACACAGGGACTTATTTCATTCCCTTCCTGTTTAGCTGTTTCTTCCGTGTTGCTTGTCTGCCACTGTCTGCCTCTGTGTCTGTGTCCGTTTGTCTGATTTTTACTCTCTCTCTCTCTCTCTCTCTCTCTCTCTCTCTCTCTCTCTCTCTCTCTCTCTCTCTCTCTCTCTCTCTCTCTCTCTCTCTCTCTCTCTCTCTCTCTCTCTCTCTAACACAAGTATAAAGTTTTATTTAATACTAACTCAATATTGATTTTCTAAAACTGTGTAGAAAGTGGCTAAGAATACAACGTACAATCAACGCTGTAAATAATATTACAGTTGTTATTTGCAATTTTCAAAACAAATCCAATGCTCTTAAAACTTATTGTATGTTTATCTCATACGTATACCAAGGAATGATTTATATTATTCACAGACCATCGGGGAGTGAGGTGGGGGGGGGGAGGGGGTTGGGGTTGGGGTTGAGGGGGAGGAGGATTCGGTACTCAGGAGGCAAGGTGTCGGCCTCTCAATCGTAAGGTCGTGGGCTCAATCCCCGACAAGTCGAACAGTTTTCTCGAGTTTTGTTTGGAGTAAAAACCTACTCCCTCGTGGTGGAGATCCACGGAATGTCAGGTTTTTCATTTCGTCGCAAAATTTTCAAATTACGTTTTGTCATGATTTCTGTAATCGGTGAAGTATCGATATCAATTTGCCTACTTTTGATATATTAATTCTGATTTATTTGACCTATAAAGTCATCTACACGTCAGTGGTTCAAATATACAAAAATGTGAGCTCAACCCTTTCAAAGAGTTGAAAATAAAATGATAATAATAATAATTATGATGTGTTGTTTCTAATGTTCTGCTCGTCTCCTGTGCGAGTAATTCAGACAGTCAGAGTAACTTCTACTTCTAATCGAGCTGGTGTTGTTTTACACTATGATGAAGGAGTTGGAAAACTGACTAATTATCAATCTAGCGTAATGTGAATCATGGCAGCCTAACGTCACTTGAAAGACGGAAGCCTTAGAAGAAAAACCTATATTATAACATTATTCTTTCATTCTCAGTGGTCCGCACCTTATCTTGCATTGGAGGACCACAGTTGAGACAGTGCGGTATCCATTACTGAAATAACCTATCCGATATAACGTGCTAACCTATCCGACATAACGTGTTAACATATCCGACATAACGTGTTAACCTATCCGACATAACGTGTTAACCTATCCGACATAACGTGCTAACCTATCCGACATAATGTGCTAACCTCTCCGACATAACGTGCTAACCTATACAACATAACGTGTTAACCTATACAATATAACGTGTTAACCTATCCGATATAACGTGTTAACCTATCCGATATAACGTGTTAACCTATACGACATAACGTGTTAACCTATCCGATATAACGTGTTAACCTATACGATATAACGTGTCAACCTATCCGACATAACGTGCTAACCTATCCGATATAACGTGTTAACCTATCCGACATAACGTGTTAACCTATCCGATATAACGTGTTAACCTATCCGATATAACGTGTTAACCTATTCGATATAACGTGTTAACCTATCCGATATAACGTGTTAACCTATACGACATAACGTGTTAACCTATACGATATAACGTGCTAACCTATCCGATATAACGTGTTAACGTATCCGACATAACGTGCTAACCTATCCGACATAACGTCTCAATTGCTTTACCCCGATCCGACATAACGTATTGCCACCGCTGTGTCAAGGGTTTTTAGAACTCAAAACAAACCCATATCCATTACCACTGACTGACTAACAGACAAAATAATCATTTATCGCGAACGAAAGAAATTTTCACCTTCTCCACAATAACCAAGTATATTTTGTATCTTAATGAGTAACTATTACTGCTAGAGTGATTAAAATACTGAATTCAACTATGGATTTAATTGAAAATTGTTTGTTAAAGTGGTGTGTTTAAGCGTATTGTTAACGCCATCAATGTCTTGCTGTACTGAGGTAAAATAAGTACAAGTCTGAATATGGAACTGGAGTAGTTAGGC